>JADBJO010011067.1:37055-67467 GCA_016801955.1 Conus betulinus
GTGTCCCAAGGGCTACTGTCTTCCGGTGTTCACCAGATGTAACAGAGTGTATGACTGCCCAGAGTGGGAAGATGAAGCAGGATGTGAGGACTACCAGTGCCCTGGCTATTACCGCTGTCGTGGCTCTTCCAGCTGTCTGCACCACTCCATGTGTGTGTGACGGCTTCCACCAATGTCCACAGTCTGATGATGAACTGCTGTGTGGTCAAAAGTGTCCCAGTGGGTGCACGTGCTATGGACTGGCTTTCACGTGTCCACACTGGTTCTCTGCTGACCAGTACCCGGACCTGCGTTATCTGAAAGCTCGTGGCAGTGGGATGAAGATGGAGCAGTTTGACGTTGAATGCTATGCTGGTCTATCTGAACCTAGCCAGCTGCCAGGTGTTTGACGTAGGGACCATGTCCTTTAGGAACATGGTCACACTGGATCTCAGTGATAACCACATTATCTCTCTCACCAGTGTTGTTCAGGATATGCTAAATTTACGGACATTGGTTCTTTCAAACAATCCACTTTCGGGCTTTTTATATGCAGACAGTTCCCTGCATAAGAATCTCTTGGTAGCCCTGTCATGATACTTTTACAAATCCAAGTTTTGCACATGGCTGCCATTTATCTTCCAACAATAAACGACAGGTTGGGAAAACTGTTCCCTCACGTACAGACGCTGAACGTTTCTGGTTGTGGCACACACCGTGTGGCAGATGCAAGCCTGCAGTTGATGACACAGCTACAGACCCTAGACATGACAGGCTGCCCAATGGAAGACATCCAGGAGAATGTCTTCAAGGACCTCACACAACTGGAAAAGGTACATGGCGACAATTACAAGCTGTGCTGTAACGCTGCGTTGTTAGAAGGGTTCAATGTCAACAACTGTCATGCTCCCAAGGACGCCATCTCGTCGTGTGATGACTTGCTTCAGTCCAATGTCTACCGAGCAATGCTGGCCTTGTTCGCCTCTCTGTCCATGCTTGGCAATTTGGTCAGTGGTGTATTTCGCTCGATGACTATCAAACGAAAAGGATCCACAGGCTTCGGAGTGTTTGTGGTTCATCTGTGTGCCTCAGATTTTCTCATGGGGCTGTATCTCGCTGTGATAGGGGCGGCTGATAGGTTTTACCATAACGTTTACGTGTGGAAAGATGTATCATGGAGGCATGGCCCTGTGTGCCAGTCTGCAGGGTTTATATCACTGCTCTCTTCTGAAGTCTCATCCTTCATCATCTGTCTCATTACTCTGGACCGCTTTCTGATCGTGCATTTTCGCGCTGAAGTTTCTCCGCTTCAAGAGCACCAGGCTCATCTGGCCACTGCTGGTAGCTGGTTGATCGGTATTCTGTTGGCGTTTGTGCCCTTCTTTCCAGGCCACGGTCACTGGGGACTTCTACAGTCAAACAGGCATCTGCATTCCTCTGCCAGTCACCACCAAACAATTCGCTGGTCAACGGTACGCCTTCGCCGTTATGATCGTCCTCAACTTCATCCTCTTCCTCTTTATCGCCCTTGGGCAAGCCATCATTTTTTACTCCGTGCGAACCAATCAAATGTCAGCAACCCACATGGGTCAGAGTTCACAGGATGCTGACCTTGCGCGTCGACTGTTGACCCATTGCTGTGTCGGACTTCCTGTGCTGGTTCCCCATCGGTTCTCCTGGGCCTCCTGGCCTCTCAGGGGGTCTCTGTGTCTGGCGAGGTCAATGTTGCCATAGCAATCATTGTGCTGCCCTTAAACTCGGCCATCAAACCCTTTTCTATATACCCTGAATGTCCTGATGGAGAAAAGGCGTCGGGCACAGGAGGACAGACTGCTTAAGCAGATTCAAACTCTGGACAGAACTGCAGAATGAACACGACATTGAGTTCTACCGTCAGAGTTATGTGACATTTACATAACAATGAAAGCAAGTTTTTCAAGCAAAAAAGACATTTACCTGGATGACATTTATTATGACAAAAATACAGAAACTAAACATGTACAATTTTCGTGAAAATACAAACAATATTACTTAAGAAGACAAGCTTCTCCTGCTGAATTAGACCAGAAAATTTCTATGTGCTTTCGGAAATATCTGAAATTGATTTATTTCAACCACATCCTTCTCTGTCTTCAGACAGAAGATAGCACATGAATGAAGGAGGAACACAAACCTGCCTCTCTATCTATCTATCTACTCTATCTATCTACATGCACCCACTTAAATTCTGTATGTTTTCTTTTACACTTTAATCTTCTAAAGTTCCAGAGTTCTACAACTGAGCTCGATCCAAAACACAGCAGATAGGTTTAGATGGCATTTGTTATCATCAGCTTTGAAGTTTGCCTTCTTGTAAGGAGCTGCTTTTTTCATCAAAGCAAACAGACTTTGGAAAGATGGCACTGGTCCTAAAGCCTTTAGGGTTGAAAAGTGATATCCTTTTAGGGAAATGGTTACAACAAGACTTCGATAAGGAGCTAAGACCAATTTGTCTGACGTTTGACATGAAATGAACAACATGTTCGTGGGAGGGGTGAGGGAGTATAGAAAACTGTATGCTGTCATTTCATTCATGCCCATCAACCGCGGTGGAGCATAGGCCATCGACGACCCTTCGCCATTGCACTCTGTTCTGGGCTGTTCTGGTCATTCCAGTCCAGTTGGTCCCCTGTTGTTTCAGCTCTGCCTCAGTGTCTCGCCTTCATCTGTTGCGAGGTCGGCCCTCTCTTTCCCTCTTTCCCTGTGGTTTCCACCAGGTCAGGGCTTGGCGTGTGGTGCTGGACGCTGGCTTCCTGAGGGTATGTCCAATCCAGCCCTGCTTCCTTCGCAGTACTCTGCTTGGCCACTGGTTCCTGTCCCGCACACGCTCCACAGATCTTTGTTTCGGATCTTCTCCTGCCATCGGATTTTGTAGATGCGCCTCAGACAGGTGTTGAAGATGTCTGAATCTTTTTTTGCATTCGTCTGTGTTGTCCGCCATGTCTCGCATCTGTAGAGCAAACTGATTTCACATTTGAGTTGAAGATGCAGAGTTTGGTTCTTATGCTAATTCCTCCAGATGCCCAATGTTCTCTTGAGCATGACGAAAGCTGCTCTTGCCTTGCCGATTCTGGCTGTGATGTCTTGGTCCGTGCCTCCCTGTTGGTCAACCACACTTCCCAGGGCAGACGAAAGACTCCACCTCCCTGATGGGCTCTCCACTGACTGTGACTGATGTGCTGGCAGTGGTGGTTTGATTTTCATCAGCTCGTCTTCTTCCTGTTAATCTTGAGCCCTGTTCCAGCTGATGTGGTCTGCAAGCAAGTGGTCTTGTCCTGCATCTGGCTGTGGCTGTGTGACAGGAGCGCCAGGTCGTCAGCGAAGTCCAGGTCATCGAGCTGCGTCCAGAGTGTCCACTGTATACCGGTTGTTCCTGCCTGTTGTAGTGGTCTTCATGATCCAGTCAATGACCAGGAGGAAAAGGAATGGCGACAGCAGGCACCCCTGCTGAACTCCGGTCCTTACCTCGAAACTTATTGGACAGCTGGCCGGCATGGGCAATCCTGCAGTTTATGACCTGGTAGGTGCACCAGATGAGGAGATGATCTTCTCAGGGGACTCCGTAATGCCTCAGCAGCTTCCACAGTGTCTCTCTATCCACACTGTCGAAGGCCTTCTCATAATCTATGAAGTTGATATAGAGGGGGAGATAAAGGCAACAAGCTTCAAGAATAACTTCTTAGTATTAGCGTTAATGTAATGTCTACGTTTTATTCGGTAAAACATTTTCCTAGCGAGTTATTTGAAAGCAGATCATATGTGGCTGCTGTTTAAATTCATCTTCAGTGATGACGGCCAAAACATGGTGTTCACGGATTTGCTTTCAAAGTGTGTGTGTGTGTGTGTGTGTGTGTGTGTGTGTGTGTGTGTGTGTGTGTGACTATTTGTATGTGTATGTACTAGGCATGTGCATTTGCACTTGCATGTGCTTATGTGTGTGTGTGTGTGTGTGTGTGAGTGTGAGTGTGTGTGTTGAGAGCGATGGTTATGGGAGTACAGTGTTACGCTATTGCCACGTGCTGTGATGGAAACAATGATTGTGTCAACAGGGATGATGAAATTGGCTGCATCACCGATGAAATGTGTGAAGGTAGATATCTATCCCCAAATCATCCACCTCCCCCCGCACCTCCAGCAGTTGTCGAGCTCATGAAAGGATGCCATACCATCTATCCTCTGAATCAGACAGGTGTCCAAGAGCCAATCTTGTGCCCAGAGACTCATTACCAGTGTTCCAAGGGCTACTGTCTTCCAGTGTTCACCAGATGCAATGGAGTGTATGACTGCCCAGAGTGGGAGGATGAAGCAGGATGTTAGGACTACCAGTGCCCTGGTTATTACCACTGTCGCAGCTCTTCCAGCTGTCTGCACCCCTCCCATGTGTGTGACGGCTTCCACCAATGTCCACAGTCTGATGATGAACTGCTGTGTGGTCAAAATTGTCCCAGCGGTGCACGTGCTATGGACTGGCTTTCACGTGTCCCACGCTGGTTCTCTGCTGACCAGTACCCGGACCTGGTGGTATCTGAAAGCTTGTGGCAGTGGGATGAAGATGGAGCAGTTGATGTTGAATGCTATGCTGGTCTTTCTGAACCTAGCCAGCTGCCAGGTGTTTGACATAGGGATCATCTCCTTTAGGAACATGGTCACACTGGATCTCAGTGATAACCACATCATCTCTCTCACCAGTGTTTTTCAGGTCTGCTGAATTAGACCAGAAAATTTCTATGGCTTCGGAATATCTGAAATTGATTTATTTTCAACCACATTCTTCTCTGTCTTCAGACAGAAGATAAGCCGCATGAAATGAAGGAAAACACAAACCTGCCTATCTATCTATCTATCTATCTATCTATCTATCTATCTATCTATCTATCTACATGCACCCCACTTAATTTCTGTATTGTTTCTTTTACACTTTAATCTAGTCTTCGGAAAGTTCCAGAGTTCTACAACTGAGCTCGATCCAAAACACAGCAGATAGTTTAGATGGCATTTGTTATCAACGGCTTGAAGTTTGCCTTCTTCTTGTAAGGAGCTGCTTTTTTCATCAAAGCAAACAGACTTTGGAAAGATGGCACTGTTCCTAAGCCTTTAGGGTTGAAAAGTGATATCCTTTTAGGGAAATGGTTACAACAAGAACTTCAATAAGGAGCTAAGACCAATTTGTCTGACGTTTGAAGAT
This sequence comes from Conus betulinus, assembly GCA_016801955.1. NCBI lineage: Eukaryota > Metazoa > Mollusca > Gastropoda > Neogastropoda > Conidae > Conus > Conus betulinus. The sequence goes on from JADBJO010011067.1 coordinate 42,259, forward strand.
GAACAACAATGTTCGTGGGGAGGTGAGGGAGTATAGAAAAACTTTCTGGTCATTCCAGTCCAGTTGGTCCCTGTTGTTTCAGCTCTGCCTCAGTGTCTCGCCTTCAGCTGTTGCGAGGCCGGCCTCTTTTCCTCTTTTCCTGTGGGTTCCAGGTCAGGGCTTGGCGTGTGGTGCTGGACGCTGGCTTCCTGAGGGTGTGTCCAATCCAGCCCCACTTCCTTCGCAGTATCTGCTTGGCCACTGGTTCCTGTCCCGCACGCTCCCACAGATCTTTGTTTCGGATCTTCTCCTGCCATCGGATTTTGTAGATGCGCCTCAGACAGGTGTTGAAGAATGTCTGAATCTTTTGTTGCATCGTCGTCTGTGTTGTCCGCCATGTCTCGCATCGTAGAGCAGAACTGATTTCACATTTGAGTTGAAGATGCAGAGTTGGGTTCTTATGCTAATTCCTCCAGATGCCCAGATGTTCTTGAGCATGACGAAAGCTGCTCTTGCCTTGCCGATTCTGGCTGTGATGTCTTGGTCCGTGCCTCCCTGTTGGTCAACCACGCTTCCCAGGTAGACGAAAAGACTCCACCTCCCTGATGGGCTCTCCTCCACGACTGTGACTGATGTGCTGGCAGTGGTGTTGATTTTTCATCAGCTCGGTCTTCTTCCTGTTAATCTTGAGCCCTGTTCCGGCTGATGTGGTCTCCAAGCAAGTGGTCTTGTCCTGCATCTGGCTGTGGCTGTGTGACAGGAGCGCCAGGTCGTCAGCGAAGTCAAGGTCGTCGAGCTGCCTCCAGAGTGTCCACTGTATACCGTTGTTCCTGCCTGTTGTAGTGGTCTTCATGATCCAGTCAATGACAGGAGGAAAAGGAATGGCGACAGCAGGCACCCCTGCCGAACTCCGGTCTTTCACCTCGAAAACTATCGGACAGCTGGCCGGCGTGGGCAATCCTGCAGTTTCATGTCCTGATGAGGGAGATGATCTTCTCGGGGACTCCGTAATGCCTCAGCAGCTTCCACAGCGTCTCTCTATCCACACTGTCGAAGGCCTTCTCATAATCTATGAAGTTGATATAGAGGGGGGAGTTCCACTCCAGCGACTGCTCCCACGATGATGCGCAGGCTGGCGATCTGGTCAGCACATGATTTGTGTCCGCCGGAAGCCTGCCTGCTGGTCTCGGAGCTTGGGGTCGACAGCCTCTTTCATTCTCTCCAGTAGAACCCTGTTGAGAACCTTGCCTGGCGTTGACAGGAGCATGATCCCTCGGTAGTTGCTGCAGTCCCTGAGGTCTCCTTCTTTGGCAGCTTGATGATGATTCCTTCTTTCCACTGGGCCGGTACCTCCTCCTTCTCCCAGATCTTGCTGAAGAGGCTGTATAGCATGTTGACAGCTGTCTCTGTGTCTGCTTTGATGGCTTCTGCTGGTATCTCGTCCGGCCCTGCAGCCTTCCCATTTTTCAGAGTCATGATGGCCTTCTTGATCTCTGCCTTTGAGGGTTTGTCACAGCTGATGGGCAGTTCTGTCTCTGCGGGTGGGATGTCTGGTGGTGCATCAGGGGCGGGGGCGGTTCAGCAGCTCCCTGAAGTGTTCTGCCCATCGTTTCAGCTGTTCCTCGGTTGTTGTCAGTGGGGTTCCATTCTTGTCCTTCACTGGCTTGTCTGTCTGCTGGAACTTGCCCATCAGCTTCTTGGTTACCAGGTACAGGTCCTTCAGGTTCCCCTGTCCGGCTGCTGCTGCCTCTGCTTGACTGGCCAGGTCGTCAAAGTAGTCCCTCTTGTCCTTCTTGATGCTCCTCTTTACTTCTCTGTTCGCTGCTGTGTGCTCTTCCTGTGCCTTTTGCCTTAGCTGCTCTTGTTCGGCTCATGTTCAGCGTAGTTTTCTTCTCTCTCCTTGTTTCCAGCTTGTGGATGGTGTCAGCTGAGATCCATTCCTTGTGCTGGGTCTTCTTCTTGCCAGGATCTCTTCACATGTGTCTGTGCCAGAGCTTCTTGCAGTGTTCCCCACTGTGTCTCGATGTCCATCTCACCATCTTCTATCAGCTCTTGTAGCGGCTGGAACCTGTTGGAAAAGCTGATCTGGAATGCTGCTTGTGTGTCCCTGTGTTTCTGAGCAGTCCGACATTGTACCTTGTCCGTGTGTTGTTGGCGTTGGTGAATCTCTTGAGGCGAAGTCTCACTGTTGTTAAAAGAAGGTGGTCCCTTTCAAGTTGTAAAACTAAAAGTCTTTTGTCCGATGGACCACCTTCTGTCATTTTAACAGGATTGTAGGTATCACATTTTTTCACTTGAAAGGACTTTAAATTAAATTTTAAACGGTAAAGTTCTTCACAAGTAACTCCTATTAGTCTCTTCCCCCTCTAACCCAAGTTAAATAATTCAACCTTATAAACTTTGAACAACTTTAGATAAGAACTTTGAGGGAAAAAAAAAATTAGCAAACGCAGTCACGAATGGATATTTAGGAGGAATTCATAGCTCTATTCTGTCTGTTCTTCACAAGTCCAGTCTGTCAGGTTTTTTTGACAATTCTGCCAGATCTGGTACCAAAAGGCGGAATATTTCCTGGAACAGCAGTCGGAACAGCAGGTTGTGCTGGCTGTGTCATTGGCTGCGGTGCTGGCACTGGTCCCAGCTGAGAGTCTCACTGGAGACTGTGGTTGAGGAGGACCCACTGGTTCAGGCGACTGGGTGTTTCTGGCATGAGGATAAGATATCAGGGCTGTTCTGTTGTGGCGAATAGCAGTGTGCCCTTGTCCATCCTGATGATATAGGAACGTGGACATGGAGATTTCCTGATGATTTCTCCATATCTTTTCATATCGCAGACCCAGACATGATCTCCCAGGTTGTAGCAGTGGCAAGTCTCTTGCTGCATGTCGGCGGTTGAAGTTTTGTCTTTGTTGTTCTTTCATGTGTCCTCTCTTTTTTCTCATAACATCAAAGTCAATGTTTCTGGGTTTCAGATTTTCTGTCATAACTGGGACGCGAGTTTTCAGCTGTCTACCCATGAGGAGTTCTGATGGAGAGAAAGCCATCTGCAGTGGAGTGGGCTCTGTACAGCAGTAAACCGAGATATGGATCTTTGTTTTTCTTAAGCAGAAGTTTCATGGTCTGTACTGCTCTTTCTGCTTCTCCATTGCTCTGTGGTATTTGGGAGAGCTGGTGACATGAGTGAATCCATAGGAAGTGCGAAGTCGAGAACTCTTGACTGGCGAACTGAGGACCATTATCTGAAATTACTAAATCAGGAATGCCATGAGCAGCAAACACACTTTTCACATTCTGGATGATCTCTGTGCTTGTTTGAGTTGTCAAAGGTCTCAACTTCAATCCATCTTGAGTAAAAGTCGACAATGCAGATGTATGCTTTGCCATTCAGATCAAACAAATCCATCCCAACTCTTGACCATGGGCGATCTGGAAAGGAGGATGGTAGAAGTGGTTCTTTGTGTTCAGGTTGATACTTTGTGCAAATAGGACATCTCCTGACAGTGTTTTCTATCATTGAGGACATACCTGGCCACCAAACTAATGTTGTTGGCTAAGGCTCTGCACTTTGTGATCCCCAGGTGAGCTTCATGAAGACGTTGAAGGATGTCTAGTTGCAGATTTCTTGGAATAACTAGCCGGTCATCATACAACCAAGAAATCATTGACACAGTCAGATGTTCTTTTCTTGCTTCAGCTTGTCGACTAAGCTGTACTGCCTCTGTAAGAGTTAATTTCGCTTTTGCTTGAAGTTCTTCTGAGAGGCCATCGTCAATAACCCAACGACAATACTATCTCTGATCAGTTCTTCTTTAGATTTCCATCCTCACAGTCGTCAGCAATACGATGTAAGTCTTGTATGAAGCTATCCACGGGTTCGCCAGTTTGCTGTTTTCTTTTGTTGAATTTGGCACGTTCAACTACTGTATTTTTTCTTGCATTGAAATATTTGTGTCAAACGCATCTCTCAGTTCTTCATACGTAGCGGTATTTTCTGTACCTGTTAAACACAGCTTAGTAAGTCATCAGCACATTCCTCCCATAGCATATAATAAAACGGGGATTTGTTCTTCTCGATCCTTTTCTTTTTCATTTGAGTTGCCGTATAGAGTCGTTTCAAAACGCTGTTCGCCATTTTGGGCCAGTTAACAGCTGTGCCATCCGAAAGGCTTGGGAAGAGAATAGAAAGATATTTGCGCCTACCTGTGCCAGGTTTTTTTCCTTTTTCTGTTATAGATTGGTTTTAGGTTCACAGCGCTGCCACCATGTTATATTTGGTGATAGTGGGGACGACGGTTCAGGGGCGCACATGTCTGCAAAGCGCTCACCCATTCTCGTTCATCTGTCCCAGTCCGTGTGTCCCCATGATGTCGTCATAGCCTGTGTTATCCCATTCCAATCTTGGCATTGAAATCTCCCATCATTATGGTCATGTCCTTTGTTCCTCTTCGTCTATCACTGTCTGTAGTTGCTGATTGAAATCATCTTTCTTCTCTTCTTCCGCATCATTGGTGGGAGACATAGCACTGGATGATGTTCAGCCTGATGTCCTTTCTTCTTCGTGGTAACTTGGCTGCAGCATCAGGGCCACACCCTCAGTGTGGGGGGCTCCATCCTCTGTGTGTCCTGAGTACAGCAGCTGTTCTCCAGATGAAAGTCTCAGCTGTCCTGACTGTAGCCACCTTGTCTCACTCAGTCCTAGCACTCCGATCTTGTAGTTTTCATCTCTCTCGCAACTTGGATGTTTTTTCCTGTTTCGTACATCGTCCTGATGTTCCATGTGGCTACTCTCGTTGTTGTCCTGGGTGTTAGAAGGGGAGTCAGCCTTGCAGCTTCCTTTCGGCTTTCACTGCACTGCGTCATAAGTCTCCGGGATGGAGACCCTTCCTTGCCCAGGTGAATGTTTTGGTTCGTTGTCGTCGATGCTTCTGTAACTATGGTCTTTTTTACAGGTAGGCTATTCTATGCCTAACCCACAGGGCGAATGTATGCTGTAGTAAAGTGTGAAAAAAACACCTTTTTCCTCAGGCTAGTTTTAGAAACGGTCCATACACATCAGATCATGTAATCCAGTTCCATTTCCTAACCAAACACAGAAACGATTCACTCGTAGAAAAAAGGTACCATAGCCACGTGTTTTATTTTTTTAAAAGCATGGGAAAGTGTTTGGTACGCAAGTTTCATTTACAGACAACAAAGGCTTGGAAAATATCTGTGTCACAAAAAGAGCTTCTTGAGGGACATTCATATATGAATAAGAATAACATTTGTAAAAGGTACACATCCTTTGGTAAATGCGATATTAACATTACTCACCGACATTTGGCTTAGCAAATCAGTACACTTCTTAATGCAAGTGTCACTAGATGATCCTGGTTTTACCTTTGATGTGATAAACTAATGTTCTAGACCTCTGTCAGTTAAAAAGTGAGCCCACAAGCAAACTTCCCTTAGATATTTAGATTGCAAAATCGATTTAATTCAGTTAAAAAGTGGCCACAAGTGAAATTCCCTTAGACAGAGATTGTCAAAACTGATTTAAAACAAATGTCATATGTTCACCAATAAGAAAACAATACTTTTTGAAAACGTGTCAGATAATAATTTTTGAACTGACATGGATTTGTGACATTGCCTCTTGTACCCTTCATACGGTCCATGAAGGACACCTAGTTTGGAATTGTGTTTACCAAAACAAATTCTTGTGAAGAAAAAAAAATTACACATTGCCATTCTCCACGAATCTTAAATGTGTGTGTGTGTGTGTGTGGGTGTGTGTGTGGTGTGTGTGTGTGTGTGTGCTTGCGTGCGTGCGTGCGTGCGTGCTGAGCGTTTAGGATGAGGCAAACTGTTATAAATCTTTGTTGCCCTTGATTGCAATCAAATCATGTTTTTTATCACGCGTCTGAGAAAACATACCTCTTGTTGTCCACAGCTGCAATTCACACTCTTGTGACCATCTGTGTCTCTCTGAAACAAACTAAGCCGACTGGCCGGTCTGCAGATGATTCTGCTTCTGTCTCGCAGGGAGTCATGAAGTTGTGATGAAGCGAGTCTGAGAAAAGTTGATGGATTCTGCATAGGATCTGACAAAAATAATTGGACCCGTGTTGGTAGAGCACAGGGCTCTCTATCTACTGATGCTTTTCCAAGTGATGATAAAGCCTGATATTCAACACTGTCAAACTTCCATTGGGATATGGACATATCCCTCGAAATGGTCATTTTTTAATTAGAAAAATATTTCATACCATCCAATCTGTATGGCAGAGGCTGGGCATTAAATTCCAGTTTCTTGTTTGGGCTGCCGATCGTCTATGTTGAACTCATTTTTTTCCCCCAAATTTGTGCTGACTACCACAGGGACAGCTGACGTAATGAATTATTACGCATAGAATGCTGAATCCCTCTTCTTTCATCTCTTTCCTTCTGAATGTGAAAAAGGGTACTGTTTCCCGTCACTGGTGCTTAGATTTCAACATGCAGGGCTATAGGTTTCCCAAATTTTCGAACTCATGTCAAGAGTAAAGTAAATTGAAAAGAATTCAGCTAAAAACAAAAGGATTTAGGGAAAAAAAATAATACAATGATTCCCACCTCTGATCTTTTTGGTCTTTTAACACAGTGCAGAATACCTTTATTGTCTGCATCGTTTTTGTTCGAAATGCCTAGGAGACCAGGACCAGCAGGAGAGACAGCAGCCAGAGACTCTGTAACGGTTGGCACATCTGACATTCTTGACTGTATGCTGGCTCAAGATGGGCGACTCCACATACACCATTTCCCGCGCATCTATATATCTTCGGATTCGAAATCGACCCAATCTGAATATTCCACAGAACTCTTCATTAACCTGCACGATCGGTGTGTTGGCTGTGAAAAGGTAAAAGTTTGAACCAGAGCTTTATTTTATGGCCCAAACGAGAAAGCTTACAATATTGATTTACAGCATCAAACCTGCAGGCCCGGCAATTCTGTCTTGATCTATGAGAAAGCCTTATTCAGCCAGTGTTACATGGATTGACCTCAACTGAACAAGGTCTTGTGGACAGGGTGTGAGCCGGCAAATGCCCTTTTTATCCATTGTACTTCACTCGTGAAGCGGAAATAGGCCGGTGGTGTTCAGGATGAAACAATCTTACGTTGACCTACAAACGTGACATGGTCCTCATGTGTAACGTCTACAATCGGTTCAAAGCGAGCTTTGGAATTTGTTCACTTCTCAGCAAAATTTATGAAGAAAGAATATAGGTAGTGAAAAAATCTTTCATTCGTGAATAGTAGGGGCAAAATTTTTAAGAACAAGTAGAATGCAGAAGGTTCTTCAGATCAGCTGTCTCCTCCCCCCGCTCCCTCTCCCCCTCTCTTTCTCTCTTAAGCCCTTGCAAAACCTTTGGGCCCTTAGCTTTGTTCGCCCTGAATTAGGCGTTGAGTCACATACAACGTGCATTACTGCTGCATGGATCGCTTTCTCTTTTACTTTACTCTCCTCCGGCATATCGCTTTATATAAAAGAGATCCCGGTTTCTCTGGTTTGAAAGGTATTCGACTAAGCACATCATTTATATCCGAACTCAACACGTTTGTTTTTGGGTCCTTCCTTTCCCAGTGATGTCTGGACTGAAAAAGTTTGTATCATGCTATTTTCGAATATGACGTTTGATCATTCAATATCACTTCAACATCTAAGTTATACATTGTGAGGGTTATCCTGGTCAAATCTTATGGAAACTGCTTTAATGACTTGGGAGAGAGATGTTGTTGCTTTGTTGTTGTTGTTGTTGCTGCCGCGTCGTCACCCACAACCATGATCATCATCAATTGTTACTTTTGTTCTTTTCGTTCCATTCCCTAGGTTGTTTGTTCAACATCACCATAGTAGTCTAACACCCCAGATCAAAGCGATAAGTGACTATTTGTTCCTGGTTTCCATAGCATTACGATGTTGTGTGTCCTACCTACAGATTGAAGAGATAAGTAATTAATAGGTCCCTGGTTCCATAACCCATTACATGGTTGCTGTCCTGCCTCGTCATCATATTTTTTCTTAAACAATTCCATAAAGTGAAATCAAGATTAGGACGTGGGTTGGAAACTTGGGTGTGAGAATCAGCTGCTGCAGACTAAACGTTACACAAATCTAGGTAGAACACCATTACCATGTGACCTTGGTTATGAACTATGGGTTGGACTTCTTTCTGAACTTTTGTCAGCTTGTAACCTTTTTGTGTTAGTTAAACAACACACTAATAAAGCGTGCACGTACTAGTTAGGAATAAAACAAAAAAGAGGAGAATCAAAGTACATCATTACAACAAACGTGGAACCCAAATCAACATGTTCTCATTTGCAACAATCCTGTTTTGTGAAATACAAAACAAAGTCATTCTGACGGCATAATGCACTAGAGGCCATACAACTGAGTGCTGCATGAGATCATTCATAAATATACAGAAACTATTTCATAAATCGTTTAATCAGTAACTTCCAGCCCTGATGATAATTTTCAACAGGGTTCGTGCATGTTCCCCGGGGTTCAATTCAGAGTCCATGATTCACACAGCCCTTGGGTCCCCTGTCATGGCGGCCACACTGACCATGCCTACCATCGCATGTGATCATGCTCCATTGACCTGCATTAGGAAACGATTATTCATCACACTCATTCTGTACAGTCACTACCAAGATACCAAACGATTGCTGCTTGTGGACACTGCAAAGAACAATGATTATTTCCCTTCCGGAGTTTACACCCCCATCGAAGGATTGTACTTCAGTTCAAGTCCATAACGCTTAGACCACAATCCGTCCGACTCCCTGACATTCTGACAAAACGTTGTACAGTGCATTTTCGATGTTTGGCGGATTCGAATTCTCCTTCATTTCCACAAGGTCAGGTTTCTATGCACGATGGTAGGAGAAAAGTTGAACCCAGTGTTGTCCATGGTGGTACATAAATAGTCCATGTCATTCCCATGTCCTATCAGTGCTTTGAAAATTCCGTTTTGTGTGTAAACCCAACAACGAACAACACACACAAAAAACACACACAACAACACACACGACACGCACGCACGGCACGCACTCTGCCACGCATGCACACACACAAATGCAACGATGGGAGGCTCAACACACTCATAGCATATTGATCAGCACACCACCCCTCCCCCAACACCCACTTACCACCCCTTCCTAGCTAGACAAACAACCAAAAAAAAAACCATCGCCGCAAATACAACTGCGGTAACGCCATGGTTTGCATTTTTGAGGTTTTAGGAATGCTTTTAAGAGCATGACAAGGGGCACTAATTTTTCCAGGGGAGTAGCCAAGTCACAATCCACCAATATCGCTTAAAGGTAAACATGCTGTTATCAAAATATTTGTTTGTAACTCCATTTGCAGGTATCTTGTGGGGATAAGGCTGTGTAAACTGAAATAACTCAATGTATCTGTGTCTTTTCAGAATTAACGCTAATAAACTACAAGTGTCAATGTCAGCATATTTATGTTTGTTTTTTTTCATTGAAGATTTTTGTTTCCTTTTCCTCTCCTTCTTCTGGCACAAGCGCAACTTATACCACCACTTACCATTTGGAATATACTGAACGCGGCGACGCTGCGGTGTGAAAAAAAAAAATAAAAATCAAAAAAACCAAAAAAAAAAACTTGCATATGGTAAGGTATTTGCTCCCCTCATAAAACGGGGACGGTGTATTTCTGTTTTACCCCTCTTCCTCTTTATGTCAGGGTGTTGGTTGTATTAAAAACTGATTCATTCATTGTTTTTTAACAACAAACGGCACTGAGGTTTGTTTTTCCTTCCCTGCTGTGTTTAGGCACCACTACTTGCAAACTGACAGCAAAATCAACAAAAATAATGTTTAGTAGTAAATAACTTCAAAATTCTCAATTTATTGGCCAACAGAATATAAACTGACATCAATGCTCCTCTATGAGTAATATAACCAAGTGGATATGACATTACACACAACATAATTTGTGCATACTGGGTTTCACAGCAAGTAAACATCTGACTGCAAACTTATTTCAATGGAAAAAAAATGTGCACGTTGCTTCATGTGTGGCATCCTCATGGTCTTGCGGTGCTACTAAGCTGAAGGTTTGAATATTTTCATCGTTCATTCTTTATTTACATTATCACGCTGAAAATGGTCCTCTAGACTCTGTTTGAAGTTGTGGATGTGTAGCCTGTGTTTGAGATGAAGTAGAGAACGATGGACACAGAGTTTGTGTGGTGTGTGGGTGTGTGTGTGTGTGGTTGTGTGTGTGTGTGAATGTATTAATTTAGTGGTCATCTTGTTGAGGATAAGGAGGATTTCCCCTGGGCGTAACCTTGACGGGTGAGATGAGGATTACATCCCACTTAGAGTCCACTTTACAAGGGTGAGGATAGAATGAACAGTGGTCTTAGACGTGAAATCAAGAAGTACCATGAGGGTACCTAGGCCCTTCTTTCTGGTTGTCCCCTTCATCCTTCAACTGTTCTGATCTACAGGCAGTCTTGAGGGGTCATGAAGCTGTCGACCCTATGTTGTCTATTGGGTATAATGGAGTGCTGACACTGCCAAATCATGTTTCTGATCTGGCTGACAAGGTGTCAATCAAATACCAGACAGTGAGAGGGGGAGGCGGCTCTATTTTAAATTGTCCACATCATTCAACTGGGGAAAGTGTTTGTGAAACTCTAATTTCCTGCCACAGCTTCACTTGAAAATGGTGCAGTGTGTTATGGTTACTGCTGTGTATATGTAGTAGACTAATGTACTAATATAGAACACATTGTGGGGGAAATCACAGTGACAATCTCATTATCTCTCCGAGGTTACATGAGGCAATGTGTAATGCTGGGACACAGAAAGCGGGGCAGGTGTGTTTGTAGAAGGAGGGAAGTTAGTCATTTACTGTTGTGTCCCAACTATGGCTGCACCGTGCTCAGTTGGGGGGGTGGGGGTGGAGAGAATCAGCAACATTTCTTCATGTCATGTGCATAAGACGGGGATGTGTGTGGTTGTTTGTGTGTGTGTGTGTGTGTGTTGTCTTTGTGTGTGTGTGTTATTGTGTGAAAATAAGCACGTGGGGTAAGGGCGGGGGGAAGGTTTTCATCAATTTAAATGGTCCTGCTGAGATTGAAAAGGGAACGTGAGGATGGACTGAGAATAACAAATGTGTCTTCACTGTTTCAGTGATTTAGTTTTCGTCACTGTAAGAGACATCGATGCTAAGTCATCAGTCACTCACACACCATTCTAAGAGCAGCACAGGGGGGGGGGGGAAAGGGCAGAGTGGACATGATATATGGAACATCACATTAGGTTGGTTTGGGGCTTGAGTGGGAACCGACCAGATGGGGTTTGTCAACTAATCCGTTTACAAGAACGATGGCACCAATCTTGCACTACATGGCTCCCATACATACCTAACCAAAATCACAGGGCAGAATCCATAGCAGTCTACTGAACGACTAAACCTGGCCAAAAACGGTTATGGCCCAGAAACACAGTTGAACTGAACACAAAAGTTGCGTGACGTGCAACGTTGTTTATACATGAACTGTTGCAAGCAATACTTCGACTGGATCGCATCTGCATTACCTTTCCCATGCAACAAGTCTGAGTCCATTTCCTACTGGGTTAGCCATACAAGACCAGAAAAAGACTCTGAAGAAGATGTCTGGAAAATCATGTAAGAAAACGTTTTAAGGAAGAGAGGGCCAGTCAATGTCTGGAGGACGCGGTGAAACCCAGAGAAAAAGAAGTGAAATCATGTGTGTGATTTGCATAGAAAAAGTGCACAAGCAAAAATATCAAAATCATTATTCTTATTACATTTTCAGATTTCTGGCAACTGGGTTGTCTACCACCATCGGCAAGTACTTGTTGTATTGCAGTTCAGAAAATTGAAAACAAAATAGGCCGGGCAGCCACTTTCAATAAGTTCCACATATTAATACTTTTTGGCACATGCATGGGGAATAGTGAAAGGATGTCAAAGATGTTTCTTGATATGCTTGATATCTGTGACACATTGTTGCCCATCACTAGACCAAAAGTAACTCCTAGGAACATGTGACATGAAAAGAGGATGAAAAGCAAGCCACAGGCACCTCAAAGGACATTGGAAGGAAGAGATCCGACATCAGTGGAGAGTACTATCAAGGAATAATTCTATGACAAACATTTGGAAAGTTCCCTTATCGCAAAGATGGAAATCCTGTACTTTGAAATGTGACAAAGGAAGAGGCAAGCCCCATTAAGGAAACCACCTACATCGATGTGTTTAAACTCATGAATTCACATCACTTCATAACCGTAACATGATGAGGATTGGATCTGACTTTGAACTTTAAAAGTGGCAGTGTTACACAGATTGCACTTGGACACCAAAATAGAAATCAGGGGGTAGGAACAAATTCAAGTGTGTCTCAAAAACACCAAAATCTTTTCATTGGGTTATTGACTACTGTTCAGGCACTTACTGCCAGCTCAGCTTGTGCAGAAAACTGAGACTGTTCACACCATCCCAATTCGCAGCAGTGAACCCTAGGAATACATTTTCAAAAGTCCCATATTCCATTACCAGTAGAAGCATGATGATTCGATTAGTCCTCTTTGAGCCTGAAATATCCATCCAAAAGGCCAGCACCAGTACTTCGTAGTTGCCCCAGTGATGCTCAACCTGCGCTATTTTGTTCAGTTGGAAAGCCTCCAAACAGTGGGGATGACACTGCAGGGTAGCACTCCAACCAGGGGATAATACTAACACTGTGGTTAGTCTCAAACCATGGGATGAATATACTGGTTGGTAGCCGCCAAATGCAGTGGTGCTGACTTTACTGTGATAGGCCGGTCCAACAGTGGGATGACTACGAGTCTGGGGGTAAAAATAAAGCAATAGTCGCCTCCAAGGGAAGAAAATATATAAAAAATCACAATGAGGCCCACTCTTCTTATATTCATCCAACGTGGCCATTTTTCAAGAAAAAAAAAAAAAAACATACAGAGTACGGTGATTGCCCATCTTTGGCAACTGGGTCAGAGCACAGAATTGACGTCATACATATATTACGCAAGTTTCGGCATGACACAATATAATATCGTGATGTCATCAATCAAGCAGAAAAAAAGAAAAAAAGTGTGCGTTGGGGGTTGGGGGGATGGGGGACAAGTTGTTGTTGTGTTGTTGTCTTCAATTTGCCGAAAAAAAGGTCAGAAAAATGAGCATTAACAACAATTACAATCAACTAGTCTATAACAAATGTCCTACAGGACTATGAAGTAAACATTTCGCAATATTAAAACAAACTAGTAGCATTTTTGAAAAACGCCTTCAATACAATTTTTCAGAAATCACTGCTTTTGTTTGCACATTAACCATTAATGTTTGAATCCACGCTAACATTTCACAGACCGGAAAACTTTTTAACCAGTTGAAATCTGTGAAATTGAATGTAATATTTTGGCTTTGCTGAAAGGCAGAGTCAATTTTAGAATTAATAACAAATGTTGAATAGGCATGAAACGTCTGCATTAACTTGGTTTTGTCTGAAAGTTAACTTTCATTTTTAAAACAACTGTTTTAATGGAGAGAGAATGATTTCTACCAATTAATAATATCTAAAACACAAAAATGTCATTTTCACTTTGTTTGAACAGAACGCTTTTCTTAAATATGATAATAATTGTAGGATAATAGGCATAAGACCCCTGCCTCGTATGTTTGTTTTTGTCCGCAAGTTAACCATTTTTGTAAACTGTTGCAGACAGGAAACATGTTTGTAACAAGTTAAAACTTGGTGAATCATAGATACTGGTTTCCATTTAGATTTCAATGTCTCCTCCTCCTCCTCTCTCTCTTTCTCTCTCTCTCCTCCCCTTCTCTCTCTCTCTCTCTCTCTCTCTTCTCTCTCTCTCGCTTCTCTTGCACAACAAACAAGCAAACACACACACACACACACACACACACACACACACACACCACACACACACACACACACACACGCACAACACGCACGCGCACACGCACGCACGCATGCGCACATGACAAAGAGACAAACATTGCTAAATGAATAAGTACCAGCACTCTTTACAGATGAATAGAGAACATCAAACAGATACATCTACATAAATGGAACTTGTCATGGGCTGCACATCCCATCAATAAACTTTGCAATGCAGTTGTGCAAACTGGGAATTCTTGTATTTTTTATTGTCTTGTCCCTCCCCAGTCAGAAAGGCTAATGCTGTAGGTTGACTTAACTCAGTTTTTTAGTTTTGCTTCTTCAGGACACTGTACAACCGTGAGTTGAGTTACAGCAGTATTATTCACAACTTTTAATTAAAAAAAAATATAACATTCGGTTTATTATTGTAGTTAAAATGTTATTTTTGTGCGAACACTTTATGATGGGTTGCCGTTTTTGACCCATGACATTGCTCCTGTGTGAAAATCCAACAATGTTGAGCAATATTGACTGTAATAATTTGCATTTTTTTGTCTCCTGTAGAATTTGATTTTCAGACTTCCCGGTAGTTGTATTTCTGGGCGGCGATACACACTAACATAGATCTAGTTAATATCCTCTCCTATACATCACTCTCTCTCTCTCTCTCTCTTCTCTCCTCTCCTCTCTCGTTTGAGAGAGAGACACTCTGACACTGTTGTTATTTAATTGTAATTACCATAAGAGGGTGTTTTGACAAGGGAGGAGGGGTGACAGAACAATACATTGCCCTCTTCATTTCCTGCAAACAGATGTACCATCCATTCTTAGTGTGTATCAAATCAAGGTAACAAAAAACAAAATAATTCATAGCATTTCTTATGTCATCACGCACAGGAGTAATGCAAGTAAGGGTTTGAAAAAAAAACTTAGGACTGACTCGACTATCCACTCAATCAAACATTGTATGCCATAGTATGACATGTATCTTACTGATTTCTCGTCCACAATGTGATGAATGATAACATTCAATTCATGTCTCTAATAATGCATTATCTTAGATTTCACTATGTCACTATCCTTCATCTGTCTAATTTTCAATGTTTGTTTTCTGCGATGAATTTCGCAACTGATTTAATTACAAATTCAGTAATCATCTGAGAGAGAGAGAGAGAGAGAAGAGAGAGAAGAGAGAGAGAGAGAGAGAGAGTTTGTGTAACACAGATTATATTATTTTTTTTTTATTTGACATTAGTTTTGACATACATACTACACGTACCCCCCCCGCAACTAACAAACATAGACACAGGTGGCCCAACACATTCTCATGCATTGCTCTAGCAATGAAACGTCATCACTTAACCAACCAAAATTACGTAGCAATCTTTGAAACACGCATCATTTTCATCAGTAAACCAATGAGAAATTCTAAAATTAAATGATAGGCATTACAAAATGTAGTTTTGGTCAAATTTCGGAATCTTCATCATTTTCAAAAAAAAAGCGAAAAAACATATTTTTTTTTGCCATAGAAGCTAGAGATGAAGTCTGAAAACAATTTTGGATCCCAAGAGATCTTGTGCGCAGAATGTGTTAGATACGGTCCCGTTGGCTAAAGAGTCCCCAAACGGTCGGGGGAGTCGTGTCGTCAGTCTGTGAGCAAGGCAAATCGTAGCTCAAGACAATCGTTTTTGTGTACGTTCTGGGTGGACGGTTGCTGTTTATTATTTAGGTTTTTCCATCATCGAACATCACCTTTCAAACCATTCACGCCATACTGGGAGTATCCCCAGGCGAAGTCAACCAAGGAGAAATAATCGAAATTGAGAGGAAGAAGAGCGTTATCTGTATCATTTGAACATGATCGCGTCATCTGTCGAGTCTGTCTTGTGTCCTGCTCACTGTGTCTGTGCTCAACACTACAGCAGAGATAGTTTCGTAGGACCCCTCGGAACGAGTGAATTAACACATCCACGCTCGCCAGGGCCTCTCCTGTTGTGGTCCAGCAGGATATATTCTGAGTAGGTCCCCACACAAGATATTATCCATTTTTAATATATGTATTTACAATCTACAATAGTGCAAAATAATGCAGTATCATTATGTAAAAGGCTTTTCTTCTAGGTTATACCTGCGCCCACTGATCGGACTGCGGTTTTGATGTTATTCTGTTCATCCGCTTAGGTTCACGTCATCAACGTGACTATTATCATGAGTAAGGACTTGATCATTTTTCCTTCATCACAGTTTGGAGATCCCATGCAGGTGCGGATCAGTTTATCTTTGTTAAAGGTTGTCATCTTTATAGACTTTGGCCAGTATTATTTTATAAGATAAGGCTTGGTAATGTTACTAAAGTGGGACTGATGTTGATAACTGGAGACCGATGGGACGGCAGAGCAGCAGTAGCATTAAATCTTCCCACACCCCGAACATCCTGAATCCTCATTGGTCTATAATACGTTGATCACAACGAGGGCTTATATAGCAGATGCCTAAGGACGCTAATTCTACCCCACATCCCCCTCACTGGAGGCCTAAAATGAAAGTATCTAACAACACATGGCCAAATGGTGTCTGTGGATTATTTTCTTTTTTTTAGAGTCATTGAACACACTCACAGAAATTTAAACTGATAAAAGCTTAAAACTCAAGTTGAACTACAATTTAACATAGTTTTTACAGTTATCATCGTTTGTTTTGTTTTGTTTTTCTTGTCCCTATAAGTTCAGTTTCTGTGGACACTTTACATGTCGTCAACATTTTTGTGATGATTTTTGTTTCTGACTGTGTTTTCTGTCAGTGAAAAATCCAGGATGTTGCAATTTTTTTCTTTCTTCAACAGTTAGATTGTTCATGTGTCTGCTGATGGATCAAAACGCTGTGTGCCAGGAGTTTTGATACAGCTCGTGTTGTGTGCTGTGTTCCCCCCTCCAAATGCTGATTACTTCTCTGATGAAGATGATGTCGATTTCTCCTCTGAATTCTTCTTGTACGTTTCACTATGTAGGACCCTAGTCGCATTTTCCGATGATGATGGCGGTGTTGATGGTGACGGACACACTACAACTGCTTCTGTATCTGCTGGTGTTTTTATCCACACCTGTTGTCCGTTTCTCTCAGTTCTAGTAGTGGTCATGCTTGGTGATGCCTATCAAAGTCTTCTTTTTGTCATTGTTTTATCTGAGTGTCAAGATCTTGAAATTTCTTCAGAATTTATTTCATCTGGCACATGACATTTTGACAGAGATGAAATTCTGTTCCTCAATTTTCTGTCCATCAGTAGTTTCAGCAGGGCTTGATCCATGTTGAAGAGGTGTTGATCTGTAATTTTAACAGTTCAATCCCACGAACTGAGTTGTGTGGTGCGTTATCTGACTTACAATGACTGCGTATCTGATTACAAGACTTCAGGGATGCCTTGACGACTCAAAAATAGCTTTGATGAGTTTCAATGACAGCAAGAGAAGTTGTCTTTTCAGATGAGCAATCTCAATCCATCTGAAATCTGAAAAGTAGTCTACAATCAGTAGATAGGAGTGACCTTCCATTCAAAAGAGATCTATTCCAACTCTTTGCCAAGGGTAGTCAGGTGGTTCTTTGTCAGTTGTAGAGGCTTAGGATGAAGAACAACTCTTTCTTTTTCACAGATGGGACAATTTGAAATTTTGTTTTCAATCTGCTTTGATAAACCTGGCCACCAAACACAGCTCCTGCTAACACTCTGCACCTTTTACAATCCCTTGGTGTCCTTCATGAAGGCGCTGCAGCAAATATCTTCTTGCAGTTCAGACAGAAATGACTATGCGTGTTCTGAAACAGCAGCAAATCCATCTTCCACAATCAAATCATCACGTACTGTCCAGTACGGTTTCAAAGATACATCTTTCTTGGCTCTTTTCTGCCACTGTGACTTGCAAATTTGTTTGACCTGACTGTAGATAAAATCTTTGTCCTGTTTTTTTTTCCTTAATTTCTTGTAGTCTTCTTCCTTCACTTGCAGGAAACGCCTTCAAGACTGCATTGACACAAAGTTGAGCCTCAAGCTCCATAAGGCGATCTTGTTCTGCAAGAACACTGCCAGGAGCCTGAGACAATGTGTCAGCAGTCACAAGGTTCTTTCCAGCGACATGGACAATGCTATAGGAGAAACGCATCATTCTCATGCGGAAACGTTGGATGCGTGGAGTCAGGCTCATCCAAGTGTTTTAGTTTTCAGAAGAGCAAGCAGAGGCTTATGATCAGTTTCGTGATGGTGAAAGTTGGCAGTCCAACCAGGAAATCTGAAAATTTCTCACAACAACCAGCTTACTGCTAATGCCTCTCTTTTTCAACCTGAGCGTACCTTTGCTCTGTGTTGGTGAGTGATCTGGATGCACAAAATACTGGTTTCCAGTCTCTCTCCTTATTTCTGTAGCAATACTCTACCCGTTACTATGGCGAAACATCAGCCGAGACTTTAGTTGGCTTCTCAGAACTGTAACGAATGAGAACTGGAGCCTGACTAAGGTGCTTCTTTATAGTCTGAAAGGCTGTTCCTGCTGATCGTCCCATGTCCATGAAATCTCTTCCCTCAACAGATCTCTGAGTGGCTTCATGATATCTGTCAAATTTGGAATAAATTCCCAGCATGGTTCACCAGCCCCCAACAATCTGTGGAGTTCTGGAACATTCTGTGGCTTAGGTAGGTTTGTAATGGCTTTCACTTTTTCTTCTGGTTCAATTTCGATTCTTTTCTCTGAAATAATGTGACCAAGAAATTTGATTTTGTTGACTGAGAAAAACACATTTTTCATTCAGAGTTGCTCCTGCCTCTTCTTGCCTCTCTTCAGGACCTCTGGAGTCACTGTCATGTTCCCTCATTGTCTCTCCCAGTTATCAGAACATCATCTATATCACACACCACTCCAGGAATCTCTGCGAGTGTGTGTGACTTTCTTTTTGGAAAATTTCAGGGCTGAACTTATTCTAAATGGAAGTCGCTTGAGGCAGTATCTTCCGAATAGTGTAATGAAAGTTGTCATCAGCTGAGACTCTTCATCAAGAGGTATCTGGAAAAATCCACTATTAACATCTAGCTTGCTGAAGACAGTGGCCCCTGATAGCTGAGCAAGAAGATGATCAGTGGTGGGTAAAGGAAATGTTTTCTCTTCTTACACCTTCATTGAGTCTGGTATAGTCAAACACAAATCCTGATGCTGTGACTATAGGTGCGCACCAGTCTGTTGGTTGTGTCACAGGTCGGATGATGTCGTCTTTCTTCCATCTTTTTCAACTCCACTTCCACTTTTACCTCTGATGCCCAAACGTCGAGGAGCCATAATGGAAAAAGGTTTTGCATTTTCCTTCAAATTGATTTTATACTTTGTTTTCATTTTGCCCAAACCTGTGAACAGCTCTGGAAATTCCTTTTAAAAATTCACTTTCTTTTTCTGGACTCTTTCTGGACTGTATCTCCTGCTTGATCTCATTCACTCTCTCCAATAAGTGTAAGGCTTCTATGGCTGGCCTGCCCAGCAGTGGCTCTTTCAAGTTAGAGATGACATAGAGATCTTGTTCAGCAGAGGTATTGTCAGTAGACAGTGTAGTGTGCACAACACCTACAACCTTCAGTTGATTTTCTCCTGGACCATACAGTTTCTTGTCAGTCTTCTTTACGAGGGGGAATTTTCTTTTTTGAAATTTTTTTTCTGGCACGACTGTCACGTCCGCACCTGCGTCCACTCTATATGTGACTTGCTTTCCCATCCGTGATGATTTTCGCATGCCATAAATCGTCTTGAATGGTGCCAATGGAGTTGGACTTCCTCCTCCTCTGTTGTAATGGAGCCCAAATAAAATCATTTTCTTGATATTCTTCTGTTCCAGTCATCTGACAGTTTTCTTTGTCCTGCACATAGCTGCATAATGACCCTTTTTTTACACTTATAACATTTCGCTTCTTTGGCTGGACAGTCTTTGTATGCATGCTTGGGGCTTTGTCCACAGCGTGAGCACTTTTTATTATTCGTCTGCTCCTTGAACCCCTGTTCATCTTTCTTTGGTTTGAACTTCCTGGTCTGCAATCTGCTGACTTGTGCACTGACACTGGATCCTTCATGGCCTGTACCTTCATGGCCTGTACTAATGGATTGAGATTGTGAGTGGACTTGTGCACTGACACTGGATTTTTCTTCTGGCCTGTAACTAATGGATTGAGACTGCTATCTTGTGCACTGAACACTGGATCCTTCATGGCCTGTACTAATGGATTGAGATTGCTGACTTGTGCACTGACACTGGATCCTTCATGGCCTGTACTAATGGATTGAGATTGCTGGACTTGTGCACTGACACTGGATCCTTCATGGCCTGTACTAATGGGGATTGAGACTGCTGTCTTGTGCACTGACACTGGATCCTTCATGGCCTGTACTAATGTGATTGAGACTGCTGTTCTGTGTGCACTGACACTGGATCCTTCATGGTCTGCCTGTACTAATGGATTTGGGACTGCTGTCTTGTGCACTGACACTGGATCCTTCATGCCTGTACCGAATGGATTGAGATTGCTGACTTTGCACACTGACATCTGGATCCTTCATGGCCTGTACTAATGGATTGAGACTGCTGTCCCTTGTGCACTGACACTGGATCCTTCATGGCCTGTACTAATGGATTGAGACTGCTGTCTTGTGCACTGACACTGGATCCTTCAGCATGGCCTGTACTAATGGATTGAGATTGCTGACTTGTGCACTGACACTGGATCCCTTCATGGCCTGTACTAATGGATTGAGACTGCTGTCTTGTGCACTGACACTGGATCTTCTTCATGCCTGTACTAATGGATTGAGATTGCTGTCTTGAAGTTTCATGAGAGCTCTTGACTATCCTCCAAGCATCTAGCCAGAGGGGTCAGAGCTTTTTGTCCTTTGAGAAATTTCTCCCTGACTGCTTTTTCTCTGACTCCAAACTAGTACTTGATCTCTTATCAGCGATCTTCCAGTTTTGCTGTGTTCCAAAATGGCAAGATTTTCGCTTACTGATTGATCTGAGGAATGCAACAAAAGCCTCAATACTTCCACACCCGCTCTCTTGGCGGCGCATGTGAAATTTGTAGGACTCGAATGCCCCCATGTGTCTGACACAAAAATCATCAAAGGCTTTCAAGACTTTATCTAGATTCTTTTTGTCCCCTTTCGTTTTCAAAATGAAACCCATCAAATATGTCTTCCATCGCATCCTCACCGACAGTGACAAGAAACAAGGACAGCACACTGGAACTGCCCCCCGATCTTCTCCCTGTCAATCATTTTTGCAATAGCATAGTAGTTCTCAAACTGACGTTTGAATTTCTTCCAATTGTTTGCAAGTCCACAACTATCTATATTCAGCGCCCGTTGACGGTAATGGTACGTTTGCCGTAATACTGCCGCGGGTTAGTTTGCCATAATTTTTCTTTTTGCGATTTAAATCGAAAGTTAACCTGAACGTTCGTCGATACGCGACTGAAGAGTATCCAATGTGAAACAACGTTTTGCATCTTTTTCTTTCAATCAATCTACAAAAATTGAAAACAAACTTCACTTACAGTTAGATCCACATCTGAAACTTGCTTCTCTTGCGTCCTTTTACTCGTGTGGGTTCAGCAGCGTTTTTCTGACTCCATATAGAATTGGCCAGTATTGTTTATAAGATAAGGCTTGGTAATGTTACCAAAGTGGGACTTGTTGATAACTGGAGACCGACGGGGGCAGCACAGCGTTGACATTCTTCCGCACCCCGCCACCCCGAACATCCTGAATCCCTCATTGGTCTCTATAATACGTTGATCACAACGAGGCTTATAGCAGAACGGCCTAATTCTACAATCTTCACCAGTGTTTCATCTCCATCCGCACCTATGTATAAACCATGTGTGCCCACAGTTAGGCATACAAACACTACACTAGGGAAGTTACACTCACTTTGTGGTGTCTGTATGTCGACATATGCAGATTTTATTTTAACATACAGACGTAATTGTACCTGGGCATGTTTCCTATGTTGCCACCAAGGCGGGACATTACCCAAGGCAATGTAACTGTCAGGTGCCCTGCTGTCTGTCCTATGTTGAGCCTGTCATTCTGCTTGTCCTGTGATCCTGTCATCCCGTCGACCGTCTGATCCGTCGACCCGTGCCTGTCATCCTGTGATCCTGTCATCCCGTCGACCTGCTATCCTGTTGATCATGTTATCCTGCTGTCCTGCTATCCTGTGATCCTGCTGTCCTGCTATCCTGTGATCCCGTTATGTCCCCGTCGACCTGCTATCCTGTGATCCTCTGTTATCCTGTTGAACCTGTTATCCCTGCTGACCCTGCTAGTCTTCTAGCTGTGGCCTGCCTACATTAATGCCGTGGAGCACCTCTCCTGGGACTCGTCTTTGCAGCATCCACCCTTGACAGATGAGTACAATGCGACGCCGCTGCAAGGACATTCATTCCACGCCCAGGGTATCACTCACTGCAAGAAGAAACAAACCCAAACTCACACGAAACAGTCATAATACCCAAATAAATCATGCGTTAAGTGTCAAATCAGAATCTGTTTGAGTATCTCAGAGAGGCGAAAAGGCAACTGGATTTTTTCCTTTGTTCATAATAATTTTCTTGTCTGCAGGCACTTTCGTTCTCTCTCTTATAGAACGTCACGTCCCACGTGACAGAGAGCGGAGAGAGAGAGAGAGAGAAGAGAGAGAGAGAGAGCATTACATTACACATACATTACATTACAACACGTGGTGTGTTTTTGTCCCTTGATTCGAAGCATGCACTTGAAAGCCCATGCAGGGGGCAGGGGAGAAAGAAAGTTGTGTGTGCGTGTGTGTGTGTGGTTTTGTGTGTGTGTTGTGTGTGCTAGTATGGGACGTGTCCCTCCAAACAGCAAGGTAAGCAGGGAATCAGTAGCAAGCCTGATGAGTACTTCACAGAGCGATACAGCGACGTGGCTTGTTGGTACGATTGACCCACCTTTCAGTGGAACCAGAAAACTAGTACACAACACTCCACTGGAGAAGGATCGTTTTCCTATGGCCCCTTCCTCTTACAAACGCAAATCCGTCTTGTCCCTTGCGATTCATTCCAAGAACTGGCCCCCTCAGCACTTGTGTCTTAAGAGGTTATCGTTTTATATTTTCTACTTTCACACAAGAAAAATGTAGCTTGTTTTTGCTCTTTCATCGATTTTCTTTTGCTTCTTAGGTGGCACCTTTAGTAGTTTTTTGAAATACTCCAACAAACATATATGGTATTGCACACCACCTTTTTCCTGGTATAGCAATTCTTCTTAAGAACGAAAAGGCAGAGGAGTCAAATTTACCACTTTCCCCGCGTTTACTGAGGAGAAACAATCAGGTCGTTCCGAAATACCGGTATCTTGACCAGGGAGTTATATGTTAATGAGCTTTCTTTCTCCCCCGTTGGAGAATGGTCCTCTTCCTCTTTGGAGACTATAAGCTTTCTGAAGTCGGTTCATTTTGAGAAGCATTTATTTGTATTCCATTCCCCAGTCCACCCCACTCAAGCACATACTGTCAGTTAGGCATAATCATCTACACGGCAGATAGTGACAGGCTTACACACCCTCAAAGCTATTGTCTACAATCTTGCGGACGATGAAGAGCAAGCTTGTTTACTATACTTCAAATAATATATAATATATATATATATATCTAATATATATATAGATAGTATCTATTTTGGTGTGTGTGTGTGTGTGTGCGGTGCGTGTCGCGTCCTGTTGTGTGGATTTTTTGTCTTGAAAATTTGTTTCTTGCTTGTTGTACACTTGGGTGGTAAGGTTAGACAACAGGGAAGCGTTGTGTTGGGTGCACACAATTTTTGAGAGGGTAAACCCACCGTTACGAAACGGTTGAACTACTTACTGTCTCTGTTACCTTCACATGATTATAAAACCCCATCGTCCCCGTTGAATTAGATCTACAATTCTTGAGTTTTAATTGCTTTGGTATGTTGTTCATTCACGTTCCCTTGTGGCCGTTTTCCCCCTTTCTAAAAAACCAAATGGACACGGTGGTACAAATCGAGACAATGATGCTGATTCATGGGGGGGGGTCTTTTTATAAAGGTACTAGAACGGAAGGTCAGAAAAGGTAATGGAATTTTTAAAAGAGCATTCATTTTTATTGAACTTGTAAAACATGCTGGGTTTCTAAATTCTTCCAGACGGACGTTCCACACTAGTTCTAATCTGCATTGTCTATGGTGGTGTCATTATTCTTGAACGGTTCTAGAAGTCCCTCCATTCTTTTTGATTGGCTGGTACTGTGTACTGCCTTATTTGCTCTTCCGTGAACTTGCGATTTGATGATCTATGAGTCATTGATAAAAGGAGAGAGCAAGAGTGATGTGACGATGCCCATGTAGAGGCGCTTTAAGAGGGGCACTTCTTTTATTTTGTGCGAAGGCTTTTGAGTGTGCGATTTGTGGGAGTCTTCTGCCATTACCGAATACTGACTTGCTACTTGAGTGGAACTTTTGCTCTCTGTGGATCGATTGAGAGAGAGAGAGAGAGAGAGAGAGAGAGAGAGAGAGAGAGAGAGAGAGAGAGAGTTTGTGTGACCATTAGTCTTTTTCTTTTTTTGGAGGGTGGTGGGGGGTGGTGATGGTGTTTTGCTGCCGCAGAATCAGTCCACACCAGAAAATGCTGAAGACGGTAGTGGAACTGCTCAGTAGCCTTATTGGCCCCACTTCCACGCCCACCTCCCTGTCCTGTAACCTTAGAGTACAGTGCTCTGGGGGAGAAGATGAAGAACACTGTTGGCACCAGACCTGTATCCCCCGGCCGTCTTCAAGGGGTTGGACGACCACTGCTATGGGTCTACTGGGGTCAGACCTACCGCACTACCCCACGTCGCGCTCACACCAAGGCCAGGGGAGGTCTGCAGAAGGATGGAGGGTCACTTGGTGATGTTCGACTTCCATGGAGAAAATGGAGGCGCTGAAGGAAATGGTGTGGGTCGCAGCCGCAAGTTTGATTTCTATGTTGGACTGAGCACTGTTCCATTCAGTGCTCCAATAATGTACGTTACATACCATGGCATCTAACATGCCATTAATTACCTAAGGGAAGTCCAAGAGGTTACAGTTTGAATAATGTAAGAGTGCATCATTAGAAAGTTTTTGTCAGTAATCGACTGGTAACATTCATACATTGAACCTCTCATGACAGATCATGAAATGCACTACTTTTTTATTGAACATCTTACGACATTACATGTTTAGTTCTCG
>JADBJO010011068.1:0-37166 GCA_016801955.1 Conus betulinus
ATATATATCTCAAACTCCCCCCCTCTTAGCATTATTATCAATCCACCTTAACCACAACCGTCACATATACCACACCACCCCACTAAACTAACCACAAAACCCCACCGCCTCACTCATCCCCTCCCTTCACGCAACCCCCCCCCCCTCCCCCCTCCTTTTCCTCTCCCATAATCCCCTCTGTCATTTCCTTCTGTCGGCCATTCTTCACAGCACACCACATGGACATCAGACAAGTCTCTCTTCGTTCTTTGTTTGTACTGTCCTAAATGTTAATGTGATCTATCTATCTTTTTTTTTTTTTTTTTTTTAACTTGGAGAAGACCCAAGAGCTCAAAATGCATCGTGTCTTGTCCTGTACTTTGTTTGTCAATGTCCTTGGCGGCAACTAACCCCCACTCTTTCTAAATCATACAATATGTTGAGGATGCCGACATTCAGATTGGCTACAGATTGGACCACTCAATGACTGTCTTGAAATTATCTTCTGGAGAAGATGTTAAAAGAAACAGTTTTTGGAAATTCAACAATTCTCTTCTAAAGGACTTAATCTATCTAAAAGAAACAGAAGAAGAAATAAGAAATACTACAGAAGAATATGCAGTTTTACTGTATGAAAGAAAAGAAATTCATAATATTCCTAGAAATCAGATGCAATTTACAATAGGAGGCCAGCTCTTTCTAGATGTTTTGCTTACAAAGAGAGATCAAAATCAATAGCATTTTCTATTGCAAAGAAACAGAAAGAAGCCAAACAGGAGAAGCAACTAGAAGAAAGCACTGAAGAGCTAGAGAAAAAATATCCGCAAACCGAAGAAGATCAACGCAGTTTGGAAAAATATAAAGCAGTTTTAGTGGAAATTAGAAGTAAAGAAAATCCATGGATTGCTGAAGGTGAGAAAGTACCTAAGCTTTTCTGCATTAAGAAAAAAAAAGGCACTACAAACGCATGAGAAAAATAATAACACAAAGTGGAAGAGAAGTAAACAGTCAAAATGAAATAATGAATGAAGCTAATCCTTTTATGGAAAATCTATATAGAAAGAGAAATGTTGAAAATTGCGATATCACTGACATGGTGAAAGATTTTTCCAACTTTATCATACGAAGAATCAAAGAACATAGAAGGTCAAATCACCGTAGAAGAAGCTTCATACTCTCTGAAAAACATGAAAAGCAATAAAAGCCAGGCACTAACGGTTTCACATCAGAATTCTAAAAAGTTTTTTTTTAAATCAATAGGATTTTTTTTTGTTCGCTCACTGAATGATGGCTTTAGATAGGGATAATTATCATCTCCTCAGAGAGAAGGCATAATCATTTGTCTGCCAAAGGGTGATAAGCCTAAGGAATACATTCAAAATTGGAGACCAATTACATTACTGTATATTTGTATATAAGATAGAGTCATCGTGCATAGCCAATAGACTTAAAAATGTACTTCCCAAGATCATAAATGAAGATCGAACAGATTTCATGAGTGGTAGATATATTGGCGATAAGACTTATATATATATATATATATCAAAAAATACTGCTAAAAACGCCTAATAAAAATCTTAAAGTGCTCAACCCCTTGGGGAGCAACATCTGTTAAAAATAGGATGATAAAAGGAAGTTTTAAAACCAACAGATCTGTTTCGAGCCAGCGCTCTCGTCAGGATCGACGACGAGAGCGCTGGCTCGAAACAGATCTGTTGGTTTTTAAAACTTCCTTTTATCATCCTATTTTTAACATATATATATATATATATATAGATAAGTGTTTATCTTACTCAAAATTTTGTTGGGAAGACCAACTGATTGCATCACGCAGACGAATTGGCTTATTATAAACATCTTTATTACGATAATTTTCCTTGAATAGACAGATCTCTTTTACTCCAGTCTTTTATGTTTTTTGCATACGATCTATTCTGGATAACCGGTTCTCTTCCATATTTTTTGCCATCTTGTTTGACTCAAAATAAATACCTAATATTATTTTATTAACTTTTGGAAACTGGCACATTACATTCTTCGTTTTGCCTACCTATCTGAAGGGCTTTGTCTTATGAACGTTCAGTTTCAAGCCTGAAAAATCTGTCAAACCAGTTTCATTATTTCCAACAATTTATTAATGTCTTTCTTGTTTTTTAAAAATAGGGTTGTATCATCAGCCATTTGTTTTATTTTCAAACAAGAAGCTCTTTCTGCAGAGTGTGGTAGTCTGATACCTTCAATAGTACTATTTCTCACTTTAATGGCCAGTACTTCAACAGCTAATACAAATGCAGGGGTGAAAATGGACATCCTTGTCTAATACCACATAACACGGCGAAAGGTTCTGAAAGCCATCCTCCATGGTTTATACTACTTGAGGTATTGTTGTTAAGTACATAGATCCATCTTTGGAACTCAGCTCCGAAGCCAAAGATATCGAAAATGTGCTTCATAAATGGTTTTGAAATCGAGTCGAAGGCTTTAAAATAGTCGACTGCCAGCAGATATCCGTCTTTATTTGTTTTATTAAGATAGTTTATCGCATCGTCTATTGATCTTATTACTGTAGCAATGTTTCTACCCTTAATAAAACCCACCTGATCTTCGTTTATCAATTTGTGTATAACTTTACCGAGTCTTTCTGCCATTACTTTAGCTAGTGTTTTTTAATCAGAATTAGTCAGTGTTAATGGTCTCCAATTGTGTTTTTGGTCTCTGTCTAAATCCTTGCCTTTGTGTAGCTGCGTAATTATTTCTTGCTTTTGTGTATAAGAGAGTTCTACTGTAAAGAACGATTCCGCGTAAGATTCTGTTATCACTTTAGACAGTTTACTCAAAAAATTTTTTTTTAATTCCATGGTAGTGCCATCACTGCAGGGCACAGAGCCGCTTCTAATTTATTCAGGGCGTACGTTGTTTCCTCTGTCGAGATCATTCCTTCGCATAGGTAAGCTTCGTATTTTCTAGTGGGTGGGTATGTTACGTTTTCTAAAAACTGGTTAGCTGCCTCTTTAACATTGTCTACAGTTGCGGATTGATTATAGAGGTTTGAGTAGAATGACAACTGTTCTTTCAGTATGTCATTTTGGTCAGTTATTGTTTCAACGGTATCTTTGCGAAGTCTTGTAATAATTTTTCTCATTCCTCTCCATTTTTGTAGATTACAAAAGATTCTGGTGTTCCGTTCACTATCTTTGACTCATTTTGTCTTGATCGAACTTGTGCACCCTTAGCTTTGTCCATGTGCATTATTTCAAACTGCTGTTTAAGTTGAGAAAGTCGGGTGCAAGCTTCTTTGTTGTCAGTGTTATGAACTAGAATATTCTCTGTTTCTTTTAGCTGCATTTGTATCCTTTGAAACTCAAATCTTTTTTTTTTTACAAAACAGATCTTTCCATACTTGCTACAAAAGTTTCTGATTTCCATCTTACATAATTCCCATTTGTCTATGTTTGAAATGTTTTCATTAGAGTACTTATCTAGCAGTTCGTCCAGTAGGTTGTTCATTTTTTGTGAGAAATTAGGGTTTTTTTAAGTAACTGTTGTTGAATTTCCATTATCCTGGACCGCGCTGAAATTCACTGCTATTAAACTCACAAACTATTGCTCTATGATGGGAGTTAGGAATCGTCAATAATTCTGAAGAAACACAGAATTGCAACAAACCCTCCGAGGCGCGAAACAATAATCCAGGCGTTGCGCTATATAAATGGATTGTTTCTATGCCAGCTATATTCTTTTTCATCCTTATGAAATGAACGTCATGTGTCAATTAATTCCAATGAATTCGTAATCTTATGAATTGGCTCACTTCAGCGTCACAGTGAGGTTGCCCTGATATAATGTCTAACTTGTTATTGAGTACACAATTAAAGTCCCCCACTAAAACTAAGTTTTGCGGGGAGAATTCATTGCATTTTTCTTGTACATCCTTGGAAAAGGCTATTTTGTCTCCTGCATTGTTTGGAGCGTATGTATTTAACAAGAATGAAATCATAATTTTCGTTTTTGACAGAGATATAGCTAAGATTCTGTTTTGTGACAGTTTCACACTAATTTTTTCCATAGAAATTTTTTGAGACCAGAATAATCTCGCCTTTACTCCTATTGGTACCTTCATTGTAGTAAATCTCCCTCCCCATGTTTTTCCCTATATAGGTAAGTCGTTCTGCGTTAAAATGAGCTTCCTGTAAGCACACTAAATCACGTTTGCTTTTCAGATAATGAAATACTGATAATCTTTTAAGATTATTTTTTAATCCTCTAACATTCAGAGTAACAATACGCATTTTATCCATACCAATACAGGAAATATATGTTGAAATTTCTTAGCATATGAAAACCAGATAACACAAAAACAGAATTCACATTCTTGAATCACAGTCTGTAAATCGATTCATGGTCATCAACAGGTCGCCTGCGGAGCGATAGACAATCAGCTATATACCTCTCTTTCCTTACAGTTGGAATCATGGGGAGGAGGGGAGTCAGACCGATCGAACTCAAATCTGGGCTGCTTGCTCCCTGATGTCCTCGGACTGTTGGTGTCCCTCCGGCGTTTGGGCGTTTCCGACCGGTGTCGTGAGGAGCTGCCAAGCTGCACAGAGGAGTGGATGGTCGTCTGCCATGAATTCGGCCGTCCTCTTGTTTCTTTATCTTTCTTTGTTTTTCTTTGTGAATTTCTATCCTCTCTTTGTCGTTCCACTCTATCACATCCATTTTCACTCTGTTCACTCTCACTGTCATTTTTTTTCTATCATACTCTCCCTTCATACCAGTTTCATCCTCTCTGTCTTTCTTGCCGGACCAGCAACTGAAAGCTCACACTGTGAATCTCCATGTTTGTGTCCTGGTTTTTTGACAGGCTCTGCACACGATGTCATTTGTACAGTCGGTGACATGGTGACCTTTCCAAACACTTGGAACATGTAATTACCTTTTTCACATGTTTTTGCTCCTTGTGGTAGATTTTTTAGTGTTGAACATGGTGCAGTGGGGACGGTTATGAATACAAATCTTCTTCCGGTGAGGAAAACGTGGAATTTACCGCTGACGTCTCTGGCTCTTTCAGTTTTTATTTGAGAGCACATTTCGCATCCTGCTTTTGTTCATGCGTGCTCTATCTCTGAGTCTGCCACGGAAATAGGCACATTTGTCTATCCAGACTTTGGTGGAAAGTTTCTCCTCCCCAGTTTCGTTCCTCAGAATAGAGGGGTTTGTGTTTTTTCACTTGGAGTAAGACACCTCTCACCTTTATTCCTTGAACTAGGAGCTGTGATCTGGCATCTTTGGTAGCTGGGTAGAGTCTCCATAGCCTGTTGATCAGCTGGGCGCCGACCATGGAGCCCTGGCCTGCTACCCGTTCCGCCGCCACACACATCTCCAGGGACCGTAGCTGGACGTCGGAGGAGACATTCGGAATGTCTCTAGTTTTGACAAAAAACCGAGTGGACTCCAGCAGTCATCTTTAACTATCGAAGGAACGTGATGGCTGAAAAAGGTGAATCAAAAACAACGATATCCTTATCAAACAGTCCGATTGACAGATCGAGTTGACACAGCAAAGTTGTTGCCAAGTCGATCGAACGAAAGAACGAACTCGGTTCACACTCAGTTTGCAGAGAATGACTAGAGCTGAAAAAAAGTGTGACCCGCTCGCCACGGCAGTCGCTCTCACCAAGTCTATATATATATATATATATATATATATATATATAATATAATATAATATAAATTTATATGGCAGAAAAATTTAGCATTAGAAAGGCGCTTGAAAAAGTACAGAGAAAAATCATGGAGGCTGAACATGAAGAGGGTGGTCTTAGCATGATAAACGATATTATTTCAAAAAACATCTGCATTTACAATGGGTCAGAAAACTTTTTGAAGCCACAGATCAACAAAACTGGATGATAATACCGAGGTGGCATCTAGATAAACTCGCTAAACATAACATTTTTCTTATCAACACTAAATCTAATTCATTTAAGGGATTGGACAATCTTCCACTGTAAAAAATCAGATCCCGATGAAAAATGTTAACCTCTTTCAAGAACTCAAAGATCGCGTCAGGCGGAACATCTCTGAACAAGGTTTTCATGGAATCTGCTGTAAAATGTTTGTGGTCTCACATCGTGCAAATCCCAACACTCTAAAAGAATATGTGTTTCATTGTGAGTGGCACATGACACGGAATGCACCAAGGAGCTTCTTCACTCTTTAAAAGGTAGGAGGAATGGGTAAAAACGACGAATGGCCAGTGTGCAGCCGGCACAGAACTGTTTTCTTCTTTACGACCACCAGACGAAGATGGGAGGAACTCCTTTAGGTTTGGACGGATCTGAAAGAGTTGGTTATCCGTCTGTGTGTATTCCAATCCTCCTGCCAGAGGTCTTTTACATAATCGTTAATTTTGGGTTCAAATCTGAGCAGGGGATAGGTGTGTTTGACAGTTTCTCTCTTGTGGCATTCTTGGCCAAACGATCCACCATTTCGTTCCCTCGAAGGTTGCGGCCAGCTATGGCCTCCAAAGCTGACAGTGAATCCGACAAAACAGAAAGTCCCTCTTCGTAGATGGGGAGATTATCCCGTAGTGCCAGAACCAGAGCTGTAAGTTCAGCAGAGTAAGCAGAAGCGTCTGAAGGAATATGTTCTAACAGTATTTGAGAAGGAGCACAGCACCAGGGCAGTAGGAGGCACAGGCCACTCCATCTTCAGACTTGGAAACGTCGGTGAAAAATCTTCTGATAGGATGGGAGTTTTGAACTCAGCTCAGCATACAACGCCTTGTATGCCAGAGAGAGCTGGTGGACTCTTTGCGAAAAGCGCTGCAAGATCAAAACGAATGTCTGGTGTGAAAAAGGTCCACGGAGGGCTCATCTGGAAACTTGGAAAAATCAGACACAACTCCTAGGTCTAGACCTGCATTCCGTGCGTGAGGCTGCATACGAAGGCCAAACGACGGAAAAATACAGGTAGGGTTGTTTCGAATTTGTTTTGGAACTGAGGGTCAAAGACACAGTCATAGGCAGGGTTTTCTGGTTCAGAGAACAGTCTGATATAGTAGTTCAAAGATAGTTTTACAACATGCGGTTGGACAGTGAGGGTTCACCTGCCTCTGCGTACAGGCTGTACACAGGGTGGTGCGGAATGCTCCAAGACATAGACGAAGCCCTTGATGGTGGATAGGGTCTAAGAGTTGAGGGTAAGACGGTCTTGCAGAGCCATACACGGAACAACCATAGTCCAGTTTGGAACGGACCAGGGCTCTGTAGAGGTGCAGCAAAGTTTTCTTATCAGCGCCCCAGTCAGTGTGTGCTACGACCCGCAAGAATATTCAGAGCTTTCTGGCAAGAAGTTTTTGAGGTTTTTAATATGGCTGAGAAAGTTCAGTTTTTTTTTTATCAAAAATAACCCCCAGAAATTTAGCTTCCTTTGACAGCTGGAATGGTGGACTTATCCAGAAGAATTTCAGGATCAGCAAAAAATTGACGAAAATTGTGAAAATGGATTGACTGGGTTTTGGTACGTGAAAGGTAAACCCGTTTTTCCTCGGCCCACTGTTGAATCCTGTTGACACAGAGTTGGAGTCGACGCTGTACGCTGGGCGTAAGAAGCTCCAACTGCGTACAGCGCGAAGTCGTCAACGAACAAAGAAGACTCAGAGCCCTGGCTTACCGATTTCACAATGTCATTGATTTTAATGCTGAAAAGGGCAGGAGGAAGAAGGATGCTCCCCCTGAGGTACACCCAACTCCTGCCATGGATGTCCGAGAGTGTAGTGGCCAACACGCCACCTGGAACTGTCGATTGAGCCAGAAAGTTTTCAAACAAACATAGGCAGATAGCCACGAAAACCAAGTTTATGCAAATCCATAAGGATCCCTGATTTCCACGTGGTGTGTCATACGCCTTTTCTAGGTCGAAAAAGATAGCGACCACATGCGTGCTGTGCCTATTGACAAGGCGTTGCGGATGGTGGTTCTAGACGGATTAAATTGGTCAACTGGGGTCTTGGGCGGAAGCAGTGGTACTTGCGGAAAACCGCACTGTTCACTGGCTTCCAAAAGGCCGTCGGTTTCCAGCTTCCACATTTTTCAGACGGGAGTTGACCATCTTTTCCATCAGCTACACAGGCAAGCTGGTCAGAGCCTATTTGGGGCGATGATAGTTTGATGGGTTGGGTAGGGTCCTTTCCAGGTTTTGGGGATTGGAATGGTCAGGGCTTTCCGCCAGGAGGGCGGGATTTTAGATGTGGTCCATGTGGGTCAGATATGGTTATAGACCTTGGACTGAGAAGGGTCTGGAGACAGCTTTCTGGAAGGTGTTTCAAAACCTCGATTAATGAATGTCATCCAGACAGGGGCAGAGTCATTGCAGGTTTGCAAAGCTGATTTGAGTTCGCTGATCGAGAAAGGCAGATTGTAGAGCTTCCAGAGTTGTCTGATGTGAATTGTAATGAAGACTTCTCTCTAATTGCTTGTTTTGTTTCTAAAAAGGGCTGCAGATTATTTTAAAGATGAGGAGTTCTGCTGGATGGGTGGAGGGCCAACAGATTGGCAACAGCTGTGCTTGGTAACCGTGCCAGTGATCAAAGCATCCCGGCAAGTTTCAGGTGATGAATGGAGGGGGTTGGTGTTCTTCCTGTTTGATTTTTCTGATGATGTTCGGGGCAAACTATTTTTCTTTGAAGTTTTAGATGTCAGGGAGTCCGGAGCAGAAGTTTCTGCCAAGGACTGACGTTTTACGTGATTTGAAAGTAATGTCTCGAATTAGCGGATTTAGCACGGAGTTTCTGATGGGCTCGGGCGTTAGGACCAGAGGGTCGTTGGTATACCCGTGACGATGAGCCCGTGTTACGCGTATAGGACGGATGTGAAATGTGGTTGATGAAGAAACATGTTAGGAAACATGGGGAATTACTGTTCAGGTCAGGTAAAGCCAAAGAGAGCCATAAAAGCGCTGTTTGATATAACTCCTATCTATACTGAAAAGAAAACACAACCACATATATTATGATATTCTCAAATGATGATGAATGGTGGTACCTAAAATGCTGTCAAAAATTGAAATAACGTACTTACAAATAAAATTTAAACCAGGTCTTTTCCAAAAAGACTGTGTTTTTCATAGAACACATAAAAATACAAGAAGCAAACCTTAATGGTTCCAAAATTACGATTAATCCACACAGAACTCATTGCGCAAAGACCAAATGTATTCCTTAAAAGAAATGGGGGTTACCCAATGTTTTGAAAAATGCATTGCTTGATGCGGAAACAGACAGGAACGAGGAGCCATTCCCCACGACATTATCTGGGCAGGGTAGGAAAATTGTGTACACAAAATTTTGAAGAAAAAGCCTAGAAAATAGCTTTTAATCAAAATGCAAATGTGCACAAGAGAAAAAAAGTGGATAAGTCAACTGTTTCGCTGGATTTTCACAAAATCAAGAATCAAAAAGGTCGAAGATGGGATGAGATTTTTTACTTCAATTACCCTTGATTGCCAAGTTCATTTATATACCAATTGCAAAATGAGATACAAAAGTCGGGCCATCTCTTACTCCGTACCTTAGTGCAAACCGCACGGATATGATACAAAAGTAGAAGACCTAGGCTTACTCCGAAACCATCAGAACATGATTATGGCCGAGTTTTCGTTCTAGATTTGAACTGTGATGAACCATTCTTATTGAATCAAACAATTGATTCCAGTGGAGAAAATGTTACATGTCTATATGAAAATACTATGTATGATTCCTATACTTTTTTGATGTTAGAGTGCACGCTAATAATGAAAGAGTGGGAAGGGTAGTGGAGGAGAGTGAATAGTTTTTTTGTATGTTGGTGGGGTGATGACAGAGGAATTCATCATTTCTACAGATCATGTAACGCTAAAGAATGTGAAAGTCAAGTGCATATTAGAAAGTGCCACCTTTCCTTGTGCAAATGAACAACTTCATCCATGACTGGCCTCTTACCGTGTTGAAAACTGCTGTGCATGTAATTGTCTTCAATTATTAGGAAAGCTAACAATTTGGTGTCTTAAGCTGCGGTTGATTTTGGAGTTAGGTATATACATAGGAACATATAATGTGCTATCTGCTGTTTGTATGTTTGCTTGTTTTTTCTCGGGATCTCATTGCGTCATGGTGTTCTCCTGATCATGGCATTGTCCTACTGGTGTCGTCGTACATGTTATTTGGTGTGTGTGTGTGTGTGTGTGTGGTGCGTGCTGTAGGAACTGTGTGTGGTGTGTGTGT
Organism: Conus betulinus; assembly: GCA_016801955.1. Taxonomy (NCBI): domain Eukaryota; kingdom Metazoa; phylum Mollusca; class Gastropoda; order Neogastropoda; family Conidae; genus Conus; species Conus betulinus. The sequence goes on from JADBJO010011068.1 coordinate 10,244, forward strand.
GTGTGGTGGGGGCGTGGCGTCGTGCGGTGCTGGAGCTGTGTGTGTGTGTGAGTTGGGTGCGTGCAGTAGAATCATATTTAAGTGTGTGTGTGTGTGTGTGTTGCGGACCAGTATTTCGCATGACACATTTGAAAATCGACCTTTGGCTTGACCGTATGCACCTGGAAATTGATGTGGCGCCTATTTATTTGCATTTGTCCCCTTTCGACACGGATCATGCGAGTTTGATATCATCTGTATGCGATAGCAATGGGCAGATGTGTATTTTTGTAATAGATTGTTGCACGAATAGTTTACACGTAACAATTATATTTTTACAAACAAATCATAACACCCCCCTGCTGCAGGATACCACCAGGAATAAATTTTTTTCAGTCTCCAAAATCGAACGCACCAGAAATAAGTTAAAAAGTGGTTGCACATGGCTGAAACTGTCCATTTGAGTAGGAGAACTCTGCAGACTGCAGTGACAGATATCGGGTAAGCAGATAGCTCGAGGGTTCAAGTTCAATGCAGAAAGCATAAGAAAAAACAAGATTGTACTTTATAAAAAAAAAAACGAAAATTTTTTTAAAAGGGCCTTTATGAAAAATAGTTGGGGATGGAATGCTCTCCAGTTAGAACAATTTTAAAGTCATGTAAAGAAACTTTAAGGGGCTAATTTAGGCGCCGGCGCCTATCCTCTGAATTAAGATGATGAACAAAAAAGACCAAAAAGACAATCAGTATTACGCAAGTTGGGCCCGTGCAAAAAATAATAGGCTAATAAGACTATCCAACGAAGATGTGCAAGAATAACGTACATAAGGTAAAACGGGAGATAGATAAGGGTGTGTGCGGAACGTGCGGTGCGCGAAATGTCGGTAAGCATTGAATGTGTTGTGTGTGCTGTTTGTGTTGATATGGAGTGTGGGTGTGTGATTCGGCATAGGTGTGTGTGTGCGGTACCTGTGTGGTTGGGAGTGTGGAATAGGAGAGAGGGTGTGTGGCTGATGGTGAATACGGATCCTGACGCATGTTAAAAATGAGCAGGCTACAACAGGTAAAGATGTACAGGGGAAAGCAGTATAAGGACAAACTGCACACGTCATGGCAGGACCATTACCATAACATTGTATATTACAAGAATACAGTTCCTTCATTCAGTTTTGGTAGCACTTCATAGTGCAAGCACTGGTGCAATCCAACAATCCCATCCAAGTCGCATGCCAGGGCAACGATACACAGTGGGTGCATATAAAATGGCAGGCTAAGAAAGAGTCAGCCTCACAACTTCCCAAGTCTGCGCTGAGATGACGGGCTAGGGTCGACTGAAGGCAGCGCTCCAGGAGAGGATGAGGAGAGAGTAGATGGACACGTCAGCAGGCGCAGTGTAGATGGCTTGGTAGGGAGCTCGGGTTATGGACCTTCCACGTCAACATGTCAACAGCTGTCTAAAAACAAAATCTCTCTCTCTCCCCCCTCTGGACAGGGATTAAAGAGCAGAGGCAAAAAAGTGGTGTGTGTTTGTGTTTGTGTTTGTGTTTGTGTGTATGTGTGTGTGTGATCACGCACATGCGCATGTGTGTGTGAGCGAGCATGTGAATGCAGATGTCTGTAATAGATATCCACACCTGAGTGTGTGGATGGAGGGATGGGGGAAGAGATGTTAAGGGCTGGATAGAGATGGGTCCCTTGGTCATGTGTAGGTGTGTTTGGCGTTACTGCTAATGAAATCAAAACTAAAAAATGTCACATGCACTGCATTTCATTGTTTACATGTGTTGTAGCTGTAGCTCTTACAACTGGGCTTCCATCTGCCATCCTTGTAGAGTATTGTGATCATCACTGATTGTGTTTTTAACGAGTTAATACACCATAACAACCATCCTCTTATTTGACTGCGTGGAAAAATACTGGAATCGAAATAATGACAGATATAATACATTCAAATGAAACTAGAAAATTTAACATGAACTAAAGTTAGCATGAAACAAAAACAAAATCCCACCATTTGAATGTACAATTGCAACGCAGTTAACTAACGTTTTTCAAAAGCAATGGAAGAAATGGATTAGTCAGTCAGCAACAACAGAAAATGCCAAATGTTCACTCTACAGAGCAGCGTTTTAAGTGCAGTTGCTGAGGCAGGTCAAGGAAAACCCAATAGATTTTGTATGATAAAACAAAAGGAGGAAATACGTAAGATTCTGTGTTATCGGTGAGGGAATACATACGATTCTGTGCTATCGGTTTATGGCGAAGAGATTTACATCGTGAAATGTACAAACCTTATTAACACTTGCAGTATCCTAGAAAGTCTTTAGTGCTGAGGATATTGGCGGGGAAATCTCCCACTGCCTGTACAGTACTCTGAATGGCATGCACCTCAAATAGCTTCTAATACCCCCCCCCCCCTGTTTTACTGACAGGAAGAAGGGCGAGGGTGGGAAGGGCGAGGGTGGGTCGTTGGTACCTTCCTTTGGGTGGATGGAGCTCATATACCTAGTTCTGTACTCTGTGTCCTTGGTGGTAACTAGCCCCCTCTCTTTTCAAATCCTGCACTTCTTGGTTAGAGCAGCTTGTGGGCCTAAAGGATTATCGTGGAGTTCTCTTGGTTAGAGCAGCTGCCAGGCCTAAAGGATTATCGTGGAGTTCTCTTGGTTAGAGCAGCTGCCAGGCCTAAAGGATTATCGTGGAGTTCTCTTGGTTAGAGCAGCTGCCAGGCCTAAAGGTTTATCGTGGAGTTCTCTTGGTTAGAGCAACTGCCAGGCCTAAAGAATTATCGTGGAGTTCTCTTGGTTAGAGCAACTGCCAGGCCTAAAGAATTATCATGGAGTTTGGGCAACCCATGGTTTTCATACACCTTTTGATGGGATTGGCCAACTCCATTCCCTTCCTTTTCTCCAAGCCCATGGGTAATGGGTGACGGTGGCAGACATACAATGGCAGTGGAAGCCACTAGTCATGGACTGCACCAGGCTGTCATTGTTTTCTGACCACCTTGGCGACATAGCAGTCCTCTTGATGGTTAGAACTGCATCCCCCCCCCCCCCCCCCCCCTCACCTTTCCTTGTGGGGGAACTATCGAACTATAAAAAAGGAGACCCAAAGAAAGTTTACCTCAACCGATCTTGTCAGCATCCTGCATGTGACTGCAAAAGTACAATTGCAGTCGCAAGTTGAAAGCAAATTCACAAAGGATTCAAGATCCACCCACAGTTCAGTTCAGTTCAGTTCAGTTCACTTGGACTATAGATAGCCTCACAGCTTTAGTGTCCCAATCATCTTATTTATATATATAAACAGTGGTTGCATAATGCATGCATATGCTCAGGATATATTTTACTCTATTCTATCAATCAAATTGGAATGTTAACATATTTAACTCTGCATTAGTATCCAGAAGGTTTTTAAAAGTATTCAAATATTTTGCTTTTTTAACATGTGCAGGAAGTTTGTTCCAATATGGTGCCACTCTGTTACTGAAAGAAAATTTTCTAATATTAGTGCGACAATATTTAATTTGGATTTTGTTATCAGAATTTCTTGTAATTTGATTAGAGGTTAGTTGAAAAAATCTTTTAAAATTTGCAAGGTTAAGTCCCTTATATAGCTTGTAAGTCTCAATCAAGTCTCCCCTTATTTTTCGGAACTTTAATGATGGTAAATTTAACCTTCTCAATTTATCTGCATAGCTTATATGTTTAAACTCCTTAATTAACAAGGTAGCTCTTTTTTTGCACTTTCTCAATATTCGCTGATTGCCTTTTTAAGTAAGGGCACCATATCACATTTCCATACTCCAGGTGGGGTCTAACTAATGCCTTATATAGTATTGTAAAAACGTCAGCATCCAAAAATGAAAAAGACCGTCTAATTATACCAAGCATTTTGTTAGCTTTCATCATTGCACTGTTTATGTGCTTATCAAATTTCAGACTGCTATCAAATGTTACACCAAGATCTTTTTCTTCTGAAACAGAATCAATATTTGAGACAGCATCATTGTATTTCATAGTATATGTATATCCCGGATTGCTTTTTCCATAATGTATAACCTTGCATTTACCTGGATTAATATGTTTCACTTCACTTAATTAGATTATCAATATCATCTTGTAACTTAAGATGGTTTCTTACAGAATCATATATTTTCGTGTCATCTGCAAATATTTTACATGTACTGATTACACATTATAAAAACTGTGAACAGAATAGGTCCAAGAATACTTCTCTGTGGAATACCGCTTAAAACATCTATACTTGAAGAATAACTATTTCCAACTCTCACCCTTTGGACTCGATTAAAAAGAAAGCTCTTAATCCAACTGCATACATTCCCATTTATACCATAACCTTCTGATTTTTTTAACAATTGGTAGTGGGGCACAGAGTCAAAGGCTTTTCTAAAATCCAAGTAAATTACGTCAAAATCAAGCCCATCATCAACCATATTTGTAAAATCTTCCATTACTTCTAAAAGTTGTGTCATACAAGATTTACCCGGTCAAAACCCATGTTGGCAATCTGAACATAAGAAAAAATCATTCATATGGTTTACTATTGCATCTCTCACAAATGACTCCAGCACTTTGCAAAGGATGCAAGTCAAACTTACAGGGCGATAATTTCCTGGGTCAGACTTGGTGCCTTTTTTAAATAAAGCAGTTACAGTTGCAAACCTCCAACCACTGGGTACCACTCCTTCACTTATTGATTTGTTGAATATAACACACACAAAGGTACTGCTATTCTTCACATAACTCCTTTAATACTCTAGCTGGTAAACCGTCTGGACCAAAAGCTTTAGTGACATCCAATTTACTTAATTTTTCTTTTACCACTACTGGTGTAGTGACATCACACAGAATTTTTCCATCAGATATAGAGGCGCTGTCAATTTCAAGAACATTTTCAATATTTTCATGTATGAATACACTAGAAAAGAATTTGTTTAGCACCTCCGCTTTATCATTATCACTAACTGCAATATTACCATCTTTTCTCAGTGGACTACTTGCAGAGTTGATGTTCACTTTTGAGCGGACATATTTCCAGAAGCATTTAGGATTCTTCTTGCTACTTTTTGCAATTTTATGCTCATAGTCCCTTTTCACTTTTCTCACCTCTCTAGAACATTCTTTTCTCAATTTAATATAATTGAAAAAGGAAAAGCTCTTTGCGTGTTAGAGAGCCTGGGGCATCAAAACTTTCTTGGACAGAAAGAACTGACAGACCAGAACGTTGAACGCTGAAGAAATAAATCCATGTCAGCCATGTATCTACTCTTTGACCACAAACGAAATGTCATGCAGCATTATCTCTTCATACTGCCCCAGATGCATGTTGGCTTTCACCACTTGAATCAATTTGTCTTGCAGACAATCATAATACATGATGATAAACAATAGCAACTTAATATTGCCACGGGTGTATGATAGCTTTCACACACTTGAATCATGCTGTCTTGCAGACAATCTTAATAAATGTCAATTGTTAGTGGCAAACAATAGCAAAGAAACATCTGTATACTCTTGTAACTCTTAAACGTGCATTTGAACAACAACAAATATCTTAAATGAATGTATGCTGTTGTGATTAAGAAACCTTTGACATTTCCCCTCCCAAAAAGACAAAAAAATATACAAGAAAAGGGGTGGAAAAAAAACCCACACAACTGTACTGCAAGCCAGAAACAGAACAAAACACTGGCGCATGCAAGCACTTGGAATGTACATATCATCAGACAGACCAACAAAGCCCAGACATTACAGATCCATGCTGTCTTGTCTGTAAGTCAACACAGACGCACACATTTTAACTCTTGACTTCCCATAAGAAACAGTGTGTTCTCAGTCCTCTATCCCATAAGGATTGGCTAGAAATGAGCTAAAAATGGGTATGGTCAGTAAAATAATTATATCTTTCTCATTTGTTGATTGACTGATTTGAAATTTGGAAGTTTTATGGAAGTGATGTTATTTGTGTATACTGAAGCGGTCAAATGTACAAAAAAAATTTTTTTGGTATGTCAGTATGGTAATTAATTACAGAATAATTAAAAATGTCAGGTGTGTTCAATAAAGGTTGGAAAAATCAATGTGTGGTGTGTTTGTTAGTAAACAATGCAGCAGACAGTTAGTCACACACATGACCACAGAAACAATACAAGTCAAAGAAAAATGTTCATGACCTTTATGTAGTCTTGTAATGACGTAATATACAGGTAAGAATCCAAGCACAGAAAATATTTGCACTCACAAAACACAGTTTCTTCTACAGTATTTTGCACAGTTCTGTCCACAAAGTCACATTATAACCATAGAAATAAAGTCACATGGGGTCAATGTTCATATTCTGCACACAAGGAGTAGGAAGATGAGCTTCATATTCCATAATGACGGTGTACACAGGTAAGCACAGGTGAGTTCAGGTAAGTTCAGGTATGTACACTATACACAAGTGAGTCACTGTCACATATTATTGCTGGTAGTTGTGAAACTGCCCAAAGCAGCCTCTGTCCTTGCACAGAGCAACACCATATTTCCTGCATTCAAAGGAGGTCTGGATTTTGTTACCTGCAGGGGTGCGTTCAGGACCTTTTGCACACACTACACAGTTGTGCACACCCCGCTTGCTTTCGATCTTGCTGATCTCATGGACAGCTGGCTTCTTGATGTGAGGGGTTGTGGGGATGACATCAAGAGAGGCTTTTCTTTTTCTGGAGGTGAAGCCATTGATAAGGCCCTTGGACACTTCCAGGTGGAATTCAGGTGTGAGAAGGGCTTGCGACGGGGTCTTCCTGGGGCATCACGATACAAGATGTACGCATTGATGACATTCACATCAAGTAAAACCAAAACATGTATTTCCACCACTTCTTGGCTTTGTTGGCAATGCCATAGTATGATCTAAGTTGATCATTTTTGTCTACACCATTGTAGTTTTCAGTGTAGTCCTGGATGGCGATAGGCTTCGGGTATGTGTGATCTGGCGCACCATGTTTCCCCTTCCTGGTAATGTTGATGCTGCCAGTCTTGTTGGCTATGGAAAGTGCACTGACTTGGCGTTTCTTTTCACTGCCATCAGTCTGCCCTTGCTTCTCATCTTCTTCATCTGCCCACTCTCCTTCAGCTTGCAGGTCTTGATGGGAACAGGGAGACCTTTGCGGTTGAGACGGACAGTGCCACAGGCGTAGGTCCTATTCGCCATCAGAATTTCCATCAAATCAACCGATGTAAAAAAAATTGTCGAAATACACATGGTGGTTTTGTCTAGTACGCTTGTACCAGATCGGTCACCACACGTGTGCCAAGAGGGAGGTCTGACTGTCCTTGCTCTTTGCCGGTGTAGATGTTGAAATCTACCAGATAGTATGTTTCTGAATCTGCAAGCTCCCATGCCTTGATGCCCCATTTGGTGGGGTTTGAGGGGATATACTGGAGGAATGATCACCTACCCTTGAATTTTATCATTGCTTCATCCACACTGATGTTCTTGTGTGGATTATAGTGTGCTGCAATTTCTGTTTGGCATTGTCTAGCACTGGTCGCACCTTGTGGAGTCATGGTTGGGACTGGTTCGTGGTGGATTGGTGGTAGAATCGTTGAGATGAAAAAACTGAGTTCATTTTTCATAACGCCTTCTAGGCATTACTTCAGCTACTTTTGGCTGTCTCAATTCAGGCCTCTTGCTCCAGTAGCATCGATAATTTGGAAGCTGAACAACCCCCATGAGCAACAGCATCCCAAGGTACGCGCCGATTTCGTCTGCTGTGGTGTCGATGAAATTTGTTGCCCCCTTCTGTCGCGCATACAAATTGGTCTCTTCAGCGATCTTTTCTAGCATAAGGGCTGGAAATAATTGTTGAAAGTACTCAACAGGGGTAGCATCCAGTCCAAGAGGCCTTGTAGGACCAACAGAATGAGTGAAGTCGTTGATCTGGTGATCGATGACCGTATCCGACCACTCTGCTGGTGAATCTTCATCAGAAATTTCCGACTGAGCGTCAGACAAATCACTGGTGTGAACTGAACTAACTCCAGTTCCCACACTCTTTGCTGGTCATCTCCAAGCCCTAGCGCTTGCTGGTTGCACAAATCATCGATAAATTCGTCGAAAACATCGTCGTAGACATGTTGGAAAGACGCCATCTTGACCAGAAAATCTTTGAAAAAAAACTTCGTGAAAAAACTTCTTCAAAATCGCAATGTAAACAGCTAGGCTGACAAACGCGGGCAGGAGGCGGAAGGCGAACGCTTTCCGGATGTCGTTAAACTTTCCTCCCTACATTAGAGAGTTCTCGCTTCCATAGCAACGGTTCCAAATAAGGCATATCGATCGTTGCGGTATGGTGCGGTTTGGGACTGTGCGGCAGTTGCGGAACGGTGCGGTATGGGAAGTCAAGAGTTAAGCACTTGGTGTACCTGGTCTATTCATGGATCATTGGGCCAATTATTAATGTTTCAAAAATGAAGGAAAGACAACACAAAGAAAAGAATGAAAACTGATGAAAAGAGAGGAGAAGCAGGAAACAAAAAGAGAACGGTAACTATTACAGGGTTCCCAAGGGCTGGACATGAAGCAAAAAAGGACTTTTTAAGGACCTCAGGTCATTTTAAAAGGACTGTCGCCTGCATGACTTAATAGTATAAACTGCAGAAAGAAATCTATCTTCCACCCAGTTACTTCACAGCCTGTGCGAAAGGCATTGTGCACAGTGTGTAGGCCACAGCTTCCAACATGCAACAAGGAAACCTCATGGTTGTTTTTGAGGTCACAGTTGATGGTGTTAAAGACTGTCCAGTTCACGTTGGGTCCACCCATGCAATACTGTAAAAAGTCACTCTTTTTCAGATTAAAATCTTTGAAGACTGACTGAATCTTGCCTGTCATGTCCTTTCCCTTAGCATGGCCCCAAAACTTATGTCAAATAATGCGATTTCACAACAGAATCCTGCCAGATGCGGATCATAAAGTCCATTTGCTTCATGTGGTTCTGTTTGTTCAAAGACTTGTCAAAGAGCAAAACATCCAAGTTGAGAGGAGGCCTTGACATTCTTTAGCAGCAGTTCAGAAAATCGGGGTTCAAGCCCAAATGTCAGGTATCAGCATCTTGTTTCCCCATATCTAAGTCTGGCAGCTATGTCACTGTCTGGGAATACTGATCTGAAAAATTCTCCGCTCTGTTCAGATGATTTGTAACTGTAGTGGCAGCCAACAACTTTCAATGCCCACATCATTTCAGATTTAACTGATCGTTGTCAAGATTGCTGCTAAAAACCTGTATCTCTGTGGCTGGACTTGAGCCGATGGACATTCACTGCTGGCACCACTAGTGCTGCTACAGGTAGTGGAAGTGACTGTACTTGACACGCTACTTTTTGTTGTTACAGACGCAGAAGGAATGAAAAAATCAGTCATGCTGCATCTGGTATCTGCCTTGAATTTCATTCATTTTTCTGATGTCTGTCACTCTCAGCATGCTGCCTAAGAACACTCTCGCCCAACGATGCCAGTTTTTAATGAAACGCCACAAAGAAGATTGCGTGCAGTATGTTTGTCAGCTGCATCCTTTCTAACCCACTCACAAAAATCCTTCGAAGTTAACCAAGCTTCTTGAAAGGAACACTTCATTCACATTTTGAAACTTCAGTGCAGCATATGAACACAATCTTCCAGACAATAAGGTACACATCTGTCAGTGCAGCATATGAACACAATCTTCCAGACAATAAGATACACATCTATCAGTGCAGCATATGAACACGATCTTCCAGACAATAAGGTACACATCTATCAGTGCAGCATATGAACACAATCTTCCAGACAATAAGATACACATCTATCACAGTGCAGCATATGAACACGATCTTCCAGACAATAAGATACACATCTATCAGTGCAGCATATGAACACGATCTTCCAGACAATAAGGTACACATCTATCAGTGCAGCATATGAACACAATCTTCCAGACAATAAGATACACATCTATCAGTGCAGCATATGAACACAATCTTCCAGACAATAAGATACACATCTATCAGTGCAGCATATGAACACAATCTTCCAGACAATAAGATACACATATATTAGTGCAGCATATGAACACAATCTTCCAGACAATAAGATACACATCTATCAATAGCAGGTCAGCCATAATGCAGTAGGATGGCAAAGTCAAAACTTTCTTTTTGAGTGCTGAGACACACAGCATGTAGCTGTTGTCCGATGCCATTCAATATAATTATTGGCAAGCTCAGAAGCTGCCATGTTCTATACCTATAGATATCAATCGTAAGTAGTTTTTTTTTCTTACTTTTTAAAAAATCTCCTGTTCACTGAACATGACATTTTCACGATAGAATTTTCTAACAAAAATGGACTTGGCAACATGCCGTGAACATTAGCACCGTGACTTTGCGACAAAAGACTCTGCAATAGCCTCAGAGAAATGTTCCAGCCTATGAGTGATGTCAGCTACTTTGCAACATCATGCCAGGCTAGATTTTTCCTCTGCTACAGTACTCCATTGCGCAGGCTGCAACTTGCTGAATCACGTTTTTATTTGTCAGATTTTGTTTGTTTCTTTCTCTCTCATTTATCAGTTAAAAAGGACTGAACAGTACCTTTCACAAATTAAAAGCACCTCCTGATAATTCAAAGGACCACTTGCTGAATTAAAGCACTTAAAAGGCCTGTTGACCAAATCCAATTCGTAAGGACTTGAAAGGACATAAAAGGCCCCTACGAACCCTGTTCTCTTTGCGCACTGGATGAGATTCATGTTCATAATCAATCATCAGCCTGGAGTCTTGTAAAGCATGTTATAAATGGTACAACACTGTTGTTAAGAGCTGGTTGAAAATTTGATTATTTTTGTTGTCATGTGCAATAGGCTTGGAACATAGTTAACATTTCCAACTATCAGCTGCTATATTATATTCAAGATAGCAATAAAATGTTTCAGACATCTGTAAGCAATAGCAATTTCTTCCCCGAAGTTAGAGTATGGCTGCCTTAATGGCGGGATTAAAAAAAAAACAAAACAGTCATACGCACACAAACTCCACTCTCTTTGTTGAGTAGATGGGATTAATCCTTGCATTTTTATACAGGAGATGTCCACAGGAGTATCGGCCTGCGTACGCAGAAGAAGAAGAAAAGCAAATAAACTTATGCACACTATAATATTCAAGAAGTCGACATAGGTAAAAATTAGTTACAACCAGCAAAACTCCATGGGAAAACAAAAAACCCAGGCATGTGTACATTTCAAAAACATGACTCATATGATTTGGTCTCTCAATGTACTTTTTGTAAAAACATCTCTCTCTCTCTCTCGCTCTTTCTCTCCTTCACACACACACACACACACACACACACACACACAGAGAAATGTCATACTCATAGATATATCTTCAATGTTTAGAATACTTTTTTGACATTTAAGCTTGATGGTTCAATCACTAGTTCTCGTGATATCAAGCCTGATAAATCATTTGTTTGGAGATTGTGTGCAAGTGGGCAGAAGGGAAGATGAGGGTATTAAATGCCTGCGTGCAGGTCGGTGGGAGATAGGACAGATCAGAGTGCGTATGCAGGGAATGGTTATTGTGTGATGATAATTTTGGGCCAGAACAAAGACAAGAAACACAAATGACTGATGGAAATGAAAAACAATTTCTTAAAATTGTTTAGTTAAGAGACACCTAATTTGCAGTTTTGCTTTTTCAAAAAATGCAAAAAACAAACAAACAAACAAAAAGAGATATCGTACCTCCTTAACATGAAAGCTATAGCCAATGTCAATAAACGATGCCAGTGTCAGTGTCAGTGTCAGTGTCAGTCTCTCTCTCTCTTTCTCTCTCTCAAACATACACACACAATCCTTTGAAACAGAAATGTCTTTCTCTATCATGAATTTATGAAAGTTGTGACAGCCTAAGCAGCTGGCAAACCAGTCAAACATTCACATTTACCTTGGCTTTGGTCTGATGTTGTTGTGCAAACAACAAACTCACTTTCGCCCACCGACTTGAATGGCTCATCTGGTTTCACCCGTCTCCTGCTCCTCCCATAATGGACAGGAGTGGTCTTGGAATCACATTTTCCTTTTCTGAGCTCTCTCTCTCTGGCTGACTAGCTGGTTGACAGGCTGGTTGTTACCTACTCTCTCTTCTTTTTTGTCTCTCCATTCCGTGTCCGGCTTTAGGAGTATTTCACTGACTGCAGGCATGGAAACTGAAGTGTGTATGCAAGTATATGTGAGCAAGTGTCTTTCTGTGCATAAACATGCCCATTCAGTGCAATACATTACAAAAACAAAGGTAGACGGAAAGAAATAGCCCACTCTTCAGTGATTGTGTGTTTACACGTTTGTATGTGTGTGTGTGTGTGTGTGTGTGTGTGTGCGTGCGTGCGTGCGTGCGTGCGTGCGTGCGTGTGTGTGTGTGTCTATGCGCGTGGTTGTGTCTTTGTGCATGTTAGAGGTGTGTGTGTGTGTGTGTGTGTGTTTGTCTGTCTGTCTGTGTGCGCGTCTTTGTGCGTGTGTGCGTGCTCGTGTGTGTGTGCATGTTTAGGCGCACATGCGCATGTGTGTGTGTGTGTGTGTGTATACGCATGTGTTGTGTGTTTTATGCCCATGCGTGCGTGCGTGCGTGCGTGCGTGCGTGCGTGTGTGTGTGCATATATGTTTGATATGCACGTGTATTACACATTGTTTCAGGATTTGGTGATTAAGATGGCTGCTCATAATCCTCGGCAAATAATCACACAGACAGACAGGCTGTGACATGGGTAGGCAGAGAGCTAAGAATTTTTTTACCAGCACAAAACCTGTCTGTCTGTGCAATTGTGCATTCAAGTGTTTGTGCATGTGTGCGGGGAAGCGGAGTGCATGAATGTGTAACACATGTGCATGCTTGTGTGTGTCTGTCTGGGTGTGTGAATGTGTGCATCTGTACATGTACGGATGCACACATTCACACACCCAGACACACCCATGCATGCGCATGTGTTACACATTCATGCACTCCCCTCCCCCCGGCACATGCACAAACACTTGAATGCACAATTGCACAGAGACTCTCTCTCTTACACACATGCACATGTCCGTGCCCTCACGCACATGCAAAAACCCACCCACAGACAAGAACACACGCACACTGTGACAAGAGTTGGGGATGGGTCGGTGTGTCCCCTAGGGGAAGGTCTTCAAATATTTTCTCTGAGAATTATGCTAAAATTTCACCTCCACCCTCTCTTCAAACTAGTGGTGGAAGAAGCAACTTTCCGGTATTATACATCGAAATAAATTTGTATCATTCCAAGGACATTCCCAGGACTGTTAAAAAAAACTAAAATACTCATAGTGGCTGAGGGATAGGTTTCCTTAGGCTTGTACACTTAAATGTACTTGTAGCTCCAAGAGACAGAATTAGAGGGAAGTTCAAACATTCAATACCGATTGAACAACAAAGAACTGACACAAGTTAAGTGCACTTTCACACATCAACTTTACTTACATACACACGAGTAAGTAGTTAAAGTTAGTTTACATAGACTGGTCTGTCCTGTAGGCCGAGGTTTGGTTCTGTTTCATCATTAAGTGAGTGGAAGTTCTGAACAAGTTGAGCTGAAGTCCCATTGGAATATCAGACTTAATTGATATTGGAGAGGATAGTTGATCTCTCTTTTGTGGCTGGTGACTGATCCTGCTGTGTAGACCTGTTGCTGTAGTGCTGGGCTGTGTCTTCACAACCTGTCTTGCCCAGAGATATCCCACGGCATGTAGCGTAGCCATGGTATGTAGCCACAGTATGTAGCCTAGCCACAGTCCCAGGTCTGCGATAAAGAGAACCTGGTCTGTAGTTAACCCTTTCACTGCCACAGTATAATAGCACATTTGAATAACTGTGCCAAGGTAAAATTTTGCTTTTGGGGGTAGGTTCAGTAAAATGGTTACTGCTCACTTATTTCTTGACAAATCTTTCACATTTTGGCATGCTTTGTTGCTATGCATTGATCTACAGTGTCCTGTCAAAATGACTTGATTATGTTGATAATCAGTGTAGCAGAAATTGACATAATTATACAAATTTTACCAAAAATAACAGTTTTCGAGTATACACAAACAAATTGCACCATAACAGAAAGAGAACTGGTACAAGAAAAAGGAGGGAACAAGACAGTGATCTTTGTACCATCAGCCCCACACTGTCAGCTGAGGAAAAGATATCAAGATGTAATAAGAAAACAAACCTGAAAATAAAGATTGTGGAAAGACCAGAAAAAAACAGTCAAAAGCATCCTACAGAAGTCAGATCCATTCAAACAACTAAGATGCAGCGCAAAGGATTGCATGGTGTGTAGAGGAGGAAAGGGGAACTGTAGAAGAGAAGGTGTGACATACGAGATAAGATGCAGTGAGTGCAGCTGTGTGTACGTCGGTGAAACAGCACGCACTGGGCACTACCGAGGCCTACAACACATGATAGCCTTGTTGAAAAGAGACCCTAGTTCAGTGTTGTGGCGACACACAGTGCAGACACACAGCAGTAATGACCCACCCCCTCAGTACAGCATGGTGATAACAAGTTACCAACAAACTGCCCTAGAAAGACAAATCACTGAAGCTGTCAAAATAAACAACACACCAACTGAGTTGAGACTCAACACAAGAGAGGAGTGGGGCCACACTTGGCTGGTGAGAACATCTCTCACCAACCTGTGAGAACATCACTCACCAAATGATGAAAGCAGCTTTTAAACATCTTTTAACATCCTTCACAGCCGGACTTATGAGGGGTGGCCTACCCGACAAGTCTTGATCACAGGTCAGTGAAGACTAGAGTAATAGACAAAACCAAGAAAATGAGAAAAGTCACAGTGTACACCAGAATGGTGGCCAGATTGTTAACAAAGTATCTTAACCACATTGTGACAGCATTTACCTCATCGTGGCAAGCAAACTACTAAACACAATACTCATTCATCATTTTGATAAATGTCAGCAAGTACTGGCACAGAGCTACACTGCTAAACCACACTGCTCACATAAACCAATGCATAGATTCAAAATGTAGGAACAGTTTCAACTTACATTTCTGGGAAAATAAGTGAAGCTTTAGATAGAATAGAGTGGAAGAGATAACTGTGCCTCCTCTCTGGGTTTCCCCTAGTATTCCTTGCTTCACATACAGCTGGTCTGAGGAAAAGTGAGTGCTGACGTTGACGTTGACGTTGAGGGCGAGATTAACATCCTATCGGCATGAGGCCCTTAAGGACAAGAATACTGCAGACGTAGGTCTGCATCATTAGTGGCAACTGCTGTCGCTGGCAGTGGTAGGTGAGTTTATCCTTTATCGTCCTGTATTTCATGTGATAGAAGTCACCTTGACTACTAAGTTTATACTGGAATTTGCTGCCCGAATTGGGGTACCGATTTTAAAAAATTGTAAAAATCTATGGAAAGCTGACCTTTGGTTTGCACTTGTTATTTTAGGGGGTGTGAAAATATTTTTATGGCTCAACACTCACACACCTGATTTTACCTGGAAAACACACCTACATCAGTGAAATAGATGATAGACAGGCAATACAACACCCATCAACTTTATAGTACCTACCTTTTTGGTCCCAAATGGTCAGGTTCACCATCTGAAAAGAACTGATGAGTGTTGTGAGGTGTTAGTAGTTACACAGGTAGCTAGGAATATACATGAAATTTTTGTGACGCTTTTAAGTCATAAAATATTTACATAGCAGGAAAAAAATTAAGAAAAAATAACAGGTCAAAATCATACCATATTTACTGAAAATGTATTGGAGTGCATGCTTTTTGATCTGCATGAGTTTAGTTTGTGTTCGTGAGAAAAAGAATTCCTCTGATAATATTTCTAACTATAGTATATGCAGGTGTTAGTAGAAAGGAAGAAAGGCAGGCATCACAATACAAAACAACACTCAAATATTTTTGTTGTATTCACCATGTGGTTCCAGATGTAATGAACTATATAATCCAAATGTGATCACACACAAACAACACAGTCACTGGAAATGTTCTTGCTTTTGAGCATTTTTGTCACACACAGATCACCGACATGAAATTTTCTTTCCGTAGTGCACTTTTCTTACATGCACAAACTCCTGTACTTTTGCATGTGGCACTTTTAATATTTAGTCAACCCAAAACAGTCTGTACAAAACAAATATGAAAAAGTCCAGTCCTTGATGTAGTCAAGTATCAGGTGTACTGCTAAGAATGAGTGTGTAGGAACCTACTCACTGCTGGTGAAAAGAAAAAAGCAGCCACGATCCTTGCACAAAGCCACCTTACACATCACACACTCATGTGTTGACTGGATGGCATTGCCCTGGGGTTTTCCTGCCTTCCTTCTTGCACCAGACACAGTCCTTCTTGCCTCTGGCAGACTGGATTTCGGAAGGAGTGTGTTTGTGCTTGTCTGGATTGTCATGAACAACGGGACGGCCGATCCGTTTTCAACCCTTGAAACCATTCACCATGCCCATGACAATCTCAGTGTGAAAATCCACATGCAGTTTCAGTGGGGCATCTGCAGAGTTTTTGCAGATTACAAAGGCATTTACTGCAGCAGTGTCCAGGCAGAAGAAGAACACATATTTCCACCATTTCATTAATTTCTGCTTGGAACCATAATATGATCGCAATTGATCACGCTTGTCAACACCATTGTAGTTCTTGGTGTAATCAGCCACAGCCAGGGGTCTAGAATACCTGTTTTTTTCAACACCCCCTGCACCTTTTCTGACAAGCTCTCCATCAGTTCCATCATGGACAGAAGTAAGAAGGGTGACCCTGCGATGGTCAAACCAAACAACAGCCTCAAGCTTGCCCTTCAAATCATCATAGCCAATCTCACAAAACCAGCGCTTTGTGTCCCCAGACTTTTTGACACATTTTGCTGGCTTCATATCCTGTGGCAGGCCCTTCCTGTTGTTTCGCACAGTCCCACATGCCAAGGTTTTCTTCTGAAACAGATACTGAGTGAGCGGGACTGACGTGAAATAATTATCAAAGTAGATGGTGTGTCACTTGAAATAATGGGGTTCTGCCAAGTGTTTGATGATTGGTCTTCCCAGTATATACTGAATAATTCAGCATATAAAAAGAATCGGCATCACACAAAGCCCACACTTTGAGACCCCACTTTGTTGGTTTTGCAGGCACGTGCTGCAAAAAACCACAACGACCCTTGAACTTGATCACTGTCTCATCTACTGTGATGTTTTGACCCAGTAGAAACTGCATAGCAAAAACATTCTTCAGTGATAGAAATGAGAGGTCTGACTTTGAACAGGGGGTCATACCCAGCCTGACCTCTGGGAACAAACCGAGTGATATCAGCGAGGTGAAAATACTCGTTCAACTGTTCAAACCTGTTCTACGACATGACACTTGACACCCAAGGATTGAAGAAAGGAGAAGAGTCTTTCTTGCACGAGGAGGAACAGAGACCATGTTCATATACATGACAAGACCAACAAAAGCTCTGATTTCATCCACAGAGGTTGGCTGAAACTTATCCTCAGAAAGACCAACAGCCATGAGCATTTGTCTTGCATACAGGTTGGTTTCCCTGACCATGAGATGGAATGCGTCCAATGGAAAAACAAGTGAAAAATACTCAAAAGGTGTTTGAAGATTCACTTGTGGACGTGGGGGGCCCCTGTATGCATCAAACACACAAAACTTCAGTCCGAAAATCGTCGTTTGACCATTGCGATGACTGTGTGCACATCCACCGACATCAGTAGCACCTGCATCACCTATGTCCGAGTCACTGTCACTACTTGCATTCACTCCTGCAACTTCATAGTCACTGTCGCTGTCTACAGAGTCAAGATCAATGTCCGATTGATTCCAGTCATCATTTCTGGTTGGAAACACATTCATATTGACAACATTTGGTCCACAGTCAAGCTCATGTCACTGTCACTGTCAGAGGGCGACATTTCGTTTGTAGTCAGAAGTTGTTGGGATGATCAAAAAAATGATTAAAAATAAAAAAAGCCACGAACCACTGTTTGCAAATGGCGCTGAGAAAGGGAGGAAAGACCCGGAGAACAACCGGTTTGTCTTATTACTGTGGTCAACCCAAATAAGGGAGGCACACCAAGACAATCAGCCAACTGAGGAACGAGCGGTACAGGGCAGATCAGGAGCCTGACAGGTGGGGCGGAATACGGTGGAAGGGGGATACTAAGGTTATTGTCGGGTCATCATGCTTCTCTCTCTCTGAGCTCTTATTCCCCTTGAACGCTGGTTCAATTTGGTTGTTGGTCGACCGACGACAGGCGTCGGTGTATACTGCCTCCTGTCCCCAATCATCAGGCTGTTTTCAGGACCACTGGGCGGCCTTCTTCATGCTCGGGTGGTGATGGTCCTGTGCTGCGTGAGGGGGGGGGGGGGGGGAGGGTTAGAGAGGGGAGGGAAGGTGGGGAGAGAAAGGCGTCTGTTGACGTTTCTGGCGAGTTCTTCCATGAACAGTGACCCACAGTCGGTCAGTATCTCACAGGGAATGCCTAAACAGGACCACACTTCCCAGCAAGTTTTGGCGACATCCTCACTTTTAATGCTCTTCAGAGGCTTGGCCTCTACGTAGTGGGTGGCGTAATCCACCATAGTGAGGATGTATCAGTGACAATGTTCGGAACTCGGGAGGAACTGACCGATTATGTCCACAGCCACACGGTTGAATGGGGGTGTTGATGATGGGCATCTTCCCCAGTGGAACTTTCCTGGTCACCCCTTTTGGGTCGCCCTCTGGCATGCGTCGCATCACCCACAGTAACGTTTCACATCACTGCAAATGCCAGGCAACATGAAGTCTCCCCAAATTCGTTGTTTGGTCTTGGTGACCCCCAAGTGACCTGACACAGGAATGTCATGGGCGAGTCTCAGGACTTCTGCATGGAACTTCTTAAGTACCACAACCTGGTGGTGTTCCCGTGCGTCTTGGGTAAACTCTTGGTAGAGCAGACCGTTCCTCCATCTGTATGTCACCGTTGACTGGTGCTTCCTTCCTCGGATTCCTTTCACGGGTGTACCAGCTTCGGGTAGCTTCCTCACATTTTTCGATGTGGGGTCTTCCCTCTGAGCAGAAGCTAGTGACTCTGGCGTGACATCACCAAGTAGGGATGTGAGTACTCTCAGTGTTTTGTCCTTAAGTTGAGATGTGGCCTGAGTCTCAACTGTCATGGAGATCTTCCTCACTGGGTAAACAGGAAGGGGCTGGACATTGCCTTTGCCATCTCTGGTGTAGTTCCCCAACAGGACAGGAAATACTGGCTCATCCATGACCAGGACTTCCATATCACCTTCATAGAAAGGTGAGTCCACATGGACTATGGCCACCGCCAGAGTTCTCTTTTCTGAAGATGAAGCCAGAATCACTTTAGTGGTGCGACCAGTTAGACGGACTGTGTTTGGGGACAAGATTCATGTGCAAACCAGCCGCCGTGGTGAAGTGGTTAGCGTCGCAGACTTCCGGCTGGGAGGTTGTGGGTTCGAATCCCATCAGAGTCATGTGGGTTTTTCTGCCCCGACTGGCTCCTACCCAGAGTTGAGTTTGCTGCGGACTCAGTTGGGAAGACTGGGACCACACAGTCGAGTTTCATCCACTTAATGGATGCGTTTCTGAAAGTGTTGCTCAAATTTCCTGACCACACTGCAGGTGCCTGTATCTCTCAGGCCTGGTTGACGCTGGGATATATTATGAAAGGAAGCGTAGAGTACAGCCCTGTCATGTAGTCTCAGACCGAAATGGAAATCCATAGCACCATCTTAATCATCCTCATCTCATCGATCAGCATTAAAAAAAAAAAAAAAATCATCCTCATTCTCATCGATCAGCTTTAAAAAAAAAAAAAAAAAGGAAAAAAGTCTCAAATTCTGTGGCCCTTCATGCCCTGCTCTCATGGTGACCTCAATTTCGATGCTAAGTTATTTCCTTAGTTACAGTTTCATTACTTCCGGTAAGTTCGGCAACAATGTTTTCCAAGCACGCACTGTTCCGATACTGTCTATCGTTATCATACTCATCTCTGTCTTTTAAAAAAAAAAAACATAATAAAAAAAAATTCAAAAGTCTATGCAGTGATTGTTCCTTCTTCCAGTGTTCTCAGCAGCAGTGTGGGTGAAGCTCCTCTCTTGGTAAGACAGTCCGCTAACTGTTGATGTGTGTCAGACCATTTCACTTCTTCCACAATGCCTTTCTCCATCAAGTCTTTGATCCCACTGATTTCAAGCCCTCAACCGTTTTTCTGTCACTTGCTTTGTGGACTTCAAGGCATCATGTAGTGACTTACAGTCAGTCAGGCAGACAAGAGGTAGACTGTCAGTGGAAGCTTTTCCTGTGGTGATTTCAGTGAACAATGTTGCCACAAATATTGCTACATCAAGTCCTTCTGCCATAGCCAGTGTCTCACCAGCTAGTACTTCGTACCACTCTGTGAATTTTCTTGGAGTTCCAGCAAATAGGAATGACCTCTCCTTTCTCATTGGCGAGGAAGATGATATAGCCGCCTTGAGTTCCTCCATCCTTCAGGTTGCCAAAAGAAGCATCTGTGTAGACCATCAGTTTCAGTGTTTCAGATTCCAGGTGTTGAAATTTCAGCGTAACATGTTCTGATTTGATCTTTTTGATGACTTTGTTTGCTTCCAATAGATGTTCCACTTTCCCACCTTTCACATTAGAAGAAAGCTGACAAGCATCAAATGCTACATCAGGACGACTCTGACGAGAGATATCCACACAAAATCTGACCAACTTTGGACCTGTATATCTGTTTCTCCTCAGCTGTCATGTTGTCCTGTTTCTGTTTTGTTCTTCTTTTGTCAATGGGTATGGGTTCCAGAGTGTCTCCATACTTGTTTGTTGTAGACACACTGTGTGTCCATCAGAGGACAGCTCCATGCCAATGTATTGAAAAGCTTTGTTTTCTTCCTTACCAACCCTGAATGTTTTTCTGATTTCTTCAATCACATTCTGTTCAAAGACCTTTGTGCCTCCCAGATGAAGTCATCCACGTGGCATGCTAAGATGCCAATCACCTCATCTCCAGTCATCCAATAGAAGACTGCTGGGTCAACTTTTGACATCCTTCCTCCAAGTTTTTTTGCAGAACATCTTTGACCCGTTTGTACCACTGCAGAGAAGCATCATTTAGTCCATACACACATTTCTCTAAATGCCACAACTTTCCTTTGCTGTGAGCTTCTTTCGGTGGCCTCACAAAAATGTCTCTGTCGATTTCTTTTCCTTGCAGAAAGGCTGTCTTAATGTCCATAGAGATGGGCTCCATTTTCTTTGGGCGAAAAAATAGAGAGAATCACTCGCAGTGATTCACTTGCACAAGTGGGGGAATCCTTTTGAATGTCGTCATTTCCTATTTCTTCGAATCCCCGCGCCACTAGTCTAGCTTTGGGAGTCATTCCTTGTTTAGTTTGTTTCATTGTACATATCCATCTAGTTGAAACACATCTTTGTCCAGTATATCTTCCACACTATATATGATTTTTTTGCCAGCTCTCCATTTCTTCTTGTTTGGCTTTCTCAAAGCAAACTCCTTCTATCATCATGACAGTGTCTTCGGAGCACAATGCCAAGTCACACTCTGCAGATGATATAACAAGTTTGTTGACCTTGGTTAAATCCACTGACATTCTTTCTCCTTTATATTCTTTTGGTTCTGTGCACTCAATGTTGTACCAGTTTTTGTTTCTCCCAGTTGATTTTCCAGCTTTGTTTATTATCTTTGCAGATATGCGCTTTCCATTGTCTTTGTGTTCATATGAAATCATCTGGCCTGTTTTGAGTTTCTTGAAATCAATGTTCTTTTGTTTTTGTCATTTGTTTCATTCATTTCATCTGATTCAGTGTCTGATTCTGTATCAAAGTCTGGTAATGTTTCTGTACAGATGTTCTTTGTGTTGTCTTCCTCTTCACGAGCAGTTTGGTGTACTGTGAGCTTTTGTTCTCCTCATAACTGTTGCTTGGAAGACTGTGAGTTAAACTCAGCTTCAGGGTTTGTTTTTCTCTTGTTCTTCTTTCACTTTTCTTAATCTAGTTTGATGTACTCGGACTAGAGTTCCACCATGACGCACAAAAATCACACACTTCCATCTTGTCCTATCACATTTCCTGGTCCCTTCCATTCTTCATTATTTGGGCGCTTGTAGTAGACCTTGTCTCCCATCTGATATACATCGTATGAGGATCGTGTCTGTTCTCAAAGCTCTTCTCAGTCTCTCTGAACTTTCAGCTTCTGTGAATGCCTTTCTGGCCGCATGCATACCACTGATGTGTTCTCCAACCGTCTTGCTTCTGGTGGTGCCTTCCAGAGCAGGCAATTTGTCATTGACTACAGACGGAAAGTTTGGATTTTCCCATACACCAGCTGATAGGGACTGAAGCCATGTGTGTTGACCATGCTGTTCTTGGCTGCCAGTGCCCAGCACAGTGCTGTCTCCCAATCCAGATCTTTCCTGTCAGACATGATTTTCAGCAGAATGTTGAAAGGGTTTGGTTGTGACGTTCCATCAGACCATTGCTCCACGGGCTGTAGGCTGCTGTAGTTTTCACTTCAATGTTGAAGTTTTCACACATGTCATGGAATTCATCATTGCTAAATTCTCTGCCATTGTCACTTATCAGTACTTCTGGTGGGCCATGCACTGCAATCCAGTACTTCATGAAGTTGTGCACTATGACTGATGACTGTTTGCTTCTGATTATTGCAGCAGCACTGAATCTAGTAAACTGGTCAATCATGTGAAGGTACCAGACATTTTTGCCAAGCTCATGAAGATCAACAGCCACTGCTTGATTGTAGTCATTTGCCAAAGGCATTCCTACTGATGGTTTTGGCGGCGTTTTTCTGTGTCGAGCACATACATCACACTCTTCTACTAACTTTGTCATTTTCTTGAACAAATCTATGTCTTTGACTCCTGCTGCATTCTGCATTAACTTCTTCAGATTCTCTGCTGAAGCATGCCCAAACTGTTTGTGAAGTTTCAGAAGTGATTTTGTTTGTTCTTTTTCATCTAGATTTTCCAAGGTCAGCAGGATTTCACCATCGTTTGCATCACTCCTTTGTTTCCGACAATATCAATGCAATAATGTCCAGTTGAAGTGTAGTTTAGCTCCACAGGTTGTTGAAACATCGTGGCTTTGTCATTGGACATATCCAGAACAGTTCCTGCTTTCTCAAAGAATCCTTGCTCAGCAAGAGTGGAAGTTCTATATCCACAACTTCTGTTTCAATGTTACACTTTGTCTTGCCAATCTGAGCTGGGATTGTCACATTCATGTATGAGCACTTGAGCACCATCTCCAAACCTGAAAATCTTTGTACTTGCCTTTTTCTTGATGACTTTCTTTTGATCTTCTTAGTCTATTCACATATTCTTCATACCATTTCTTGCCACAGACAGTTTTGGTACATGCTGTATCAATAACTGCACAGCCATAAGATCTGTCATCAGTATCTCATTCTCTCTACTACTGTGTTCTTTAGTGAATAATGCCAAGTTGCATTGTTCTTCACATTCTTCATAATATTCAGTGTTAGTGTCTGTCATTCTCACTTCTTCTTTGTGTGGGCATTGTTTGGCCCAGTGAAACACTGACTGGCAAACAGCACACTTTGTTCTCCTTCCATATCTGTCCAGTGGGTTTGAGCCTCTTGGAACTTTGTTCTTTGGCCATGTTCTTTGATCACTTGAATTAGGTGGATCTGGAAATCTACTTCCTCTGTATCTTGTACTGTTCTTTGTCACAAACGCTTCTTCTTGTTTCACTATGATTTCATCCTCAACTTTGGCTCCTGAATGACCTCCAAAAATTCTTTTCAAAGCAGACTTCATAGAAGAAATTTTCTATCAGATGCTGCAGTCAGCACTAACTGTTTTTCTTTTTCTGTCAAACCTGCATTGTCCAATAGTTTGAACGCCAATACTGCATCAGGATACTCCATCTTGTATTCTTGCAGATCGTGTATCTTCTTTCATACTCTACAATGTAATCAGCCATTGACATGCTTTGCCCTTTCTTAAATGACTCAAAATCCGAGTATGAAGAATACGCTAGATCAATTTCATCTTGAAGAAAGAGAGCATCAAGAGCAGTAATCAAAACGTTCATACCATCTCTGGTGTTCAGTTCTGCAGCGTCGATCTCCAAAGCTCTCGCTCGCTTGTCCCGTTAGCGATAACGTAACCGCTAATGCTTGTTTCTCAGGCTTCATGTCTGTCACTAGCTTCCAAACTTCAAGTTCGTTTTTCCACATCTCATATACTGTGTCCGGTCCTAGACTCGGCGGTACTTTTTAAAGTTTTGCGCCATACTTACGCTCTGCTACCATGAAAAGTTAAACTATAAATGTACTTCTAACGTTGCCTCCTCGGCTCGTACAGATTCGTTGACTCTCTCCTCGTTTCCGCTTTCTCTCGTTGCTAAGTTATTTCCTTAGTTAATGTGAACTGGTACAAAAACAATACATGCCACTACTTAGCATATAGATGATATTACATATCTTTATATAACTCACAGATCTCACCAGTGCTGTCCACAGTGTCCCACAATTACAGTCAATACACTCGGTTGCACAGTGCCCAAGCCAGAGTCACAGCACTAAAAGAATCAAAGAAGAATAACCAGGGTCTCTACACCGCAAGCACAGCCGTTCACAAACGCAAACGACGAAGAAGAAACAGGGTCTCCATATGGCAAGCACAGCCACTCATAAACACAAATGATATTTGAATCTAAAAAGTACACTATTCACAAGGCACAAAAATCATGTTGAGGTACGTCAAGCAGAGCTGCTCTCGAGCATTGAAAACTTGAATGTTTACAGGTACAGCAACACAGGTACAGCAACATCGATGAACCAAGAATAACCAGGGTCCCCATACAGCAAGCAGAGCCGCTCACAAACACAGACATGAAGAAGAAGCAGGGTCTTCATGTGGCAAGCACTATAAATCATGTCAAACTATCAGAAGAAGAATTGCAAATTCACAAGGCACAGTAATCCATATTTAATCACCGGCAAACACAATTTCAGCAAAAGTTCCACAACAACTTAGACATACTGTCGATCTAAAACAAAAATTAGCTTCTCTGTGTATTGATATTACAATATTCACATCAATAAACTCAGCCCACCAACACACAGGTGGTGGTACAATTAGAGCACAACAAATGTTTCCTGCAGGAGTTTTAACAGTCACTCTCAGCAACACAGCATTCACAACATTTTTATAACAAATAAATTTCCTGGTACATATTTCGCTGGTACCGTCATCAGATGTATCACACATACACAGTGAACTTTGACGCACTACTGACTTGAAAGTCAGCCTCTCCACATAGTATCACTACAGGGAGAAAATGACAAAATAAATTAAAGTAGGCTGGACACCAAAGCATCGGCCATTACTCCTTGCTCCCTTGTCCTGTCGTGTATTACTATTTTCGTCATGCGGTTACCTGATTTTTCCTTGACGGCATAATACTTATTTTTACGTTGACGTCACAATACTTCCCTCCTCAAAAAAAAAGCCCCCCAAAACAATGACCGAACTGTTTTTTGAAGAAGTAAACAAACAGCAGAATACACAAACCCATAAATCACACATCAAATCAGCATCAGAAAACTACAGTTCACACAAGGAAACTCACTTCCAAGGTCCCAAGTCATGAAAGCCTGCCTTGATCTTTGAACGATGAGCTGCATAGGCCATGGGCCCACCAAGATGTCGGTATGATCTGACTGGGCAAAAGACGAGTGGTGCCAATTAATTGGTCCCATCCCAGTAATGAAGAATATAGGTGATAACCATTTCAGACGAGTAGTTATTGTCTTTTTTTCTTTTTTTTTAAGGTTACCCTATTTTGGCACTTATTGCTATATTAGAAGTACTGGAACCGACCATTATTGCACAATTTTGTCTTTTATTTCTGAAAAAGTGTAATAAACTGCTTGACATATGAATTCTATTAGTGCACTGAATCAGTAAATAAAACTCTCAATTGTAACTGTATATTATTTTAATATCTGGTTATCTCTTTCTGGTGATGCTGCATGCAGAAAATGAACGATGGCAGTGAAGGCTGCTCTGGGACACAACCATTGAAACGACCATGTTTGGGCTGCATCATCCACTGCAGTAATGATGAAACAGACAAGCTAACCTCACCACAGAATGTGCACTCTTGGAAAACTTTACTCCATGCAGCTGAGATTCGAAACCATGGACCAATTTTGGAAATAGCAAAAGGTCTCCATGAAGATGACATCCCACAAAGCCAATACCATCGAAGTGCCGCCGCATCTTTACCATGAAGAAACTTCTCGAGAAACTTCAAGCATCCAAAGAAAAAGATGTAGAGGCTACAGACAATGAAGAGGCTACAAAGAGGCCAGCCAGGCAAGGGCCAAGTTCATGTAAAACATCTGCACCAGTGTGCATTTTCTGTCAGAAAGAGAACAAGTACCGCGCAAAGGGCAGGGAACAAGACAGCCTCTTGTGCCATGCAGGGAACTTCGAGCTGAAGAAACATACAGATATACAAGAGGGTGGGGCACAGAGAGAGAGAGAGAGAGAGAGAGAGAGAGAGAGAGAGAGAGAGAGAGAGAACGAATCTTTTTTTTACGAGGGAAAGACAGAGACAGAGACAAAGACAGACAGAGAGAGAAACAGGTGCGGGTGGGAGGATGGGGTCATCATATTATTCATATATAGTTCATGAAAAAATGGTTTATTGGAAGATAGATATAACATTATCACAACAATAAAAATCATAACACACGTTTCTAGAAAAAAGACCAAAAAATCATTGAACAGGCACCCCATCGTGTAAACAAAGACAAAAATTTACACTTG
>JADBJO010011068.1:37410-67460 GCA_016801955.1 Conus betulinus
ATCCAAAATCAACTCTTCATTTACATCGCGAAATTTCTTTAGACTGCCAGCTTCTCGCCCATTTGGTTGTGTGTCCAGCGCTGGAGTCACCCCTTTCACGCGTGCGTGTTGAATCTATGGGGTCAAGCGGGTGTCGGTTTTGAAAAGCCAAGAACGATTCTGGCCACAGTGTGTCAAAAGTCCAGTACTAATCCCATTTTCATTCGAGGTCTGATCAATCTCAGTAACACAGTCCTATTTGTGGCGGGCGTACTGCTGGGAGGGTTGGGATTGCTTCTTGCCTTTACCAAACACCAAAAGCAGCATTTCAGGTTCTTTTTTACTGGTCGTACCTCTGCAAAACACACACACACACACACGCATACACATACACACACCGCGCACAGTACACACACACACCACACACACACACACACACACCCACACACACAGTACACATGCACCACACCCACAGGGACACCTAACACACACCCAGTCCACTGCAGTTCCACACACAGAACACACACATACAGCATTTATTTTTGTGGGTCAGATTACCATGTGCTTGGGCAAATTCTTACTACATTTAAAGAAATAACTGCAAATTTATTTCAATAAACAAACTGAAATCAGCAGCAAACTTTTTTTTTTTTTTTTTTTTGCAAGGTCTTTGTATTCTTGTGATGTTTATAGTGTGAGATGAACCTCTTTGTGTGTGTGTGTGTGGTGTGTGTGTGTGTGTGTGTGTACACATGCATGCACGCGCGCAAGAGAATCTACAGTTTGTAAAAGCAATGCATTCAGTGACTCCGTCGCGGCTGCGATCATCGCGGCCATAGCAGACGACATGTTTCTGTTCAGGACCCTAACTTGGTCCAAGTCACGTGACCTTTTCATAAGAAATACTGAAGAACTACAATGTAAATCATATTTTCATGACACAGGTTTTTCAAATTGATGTTTCAATTACTTGATTACAATGTTAAAAATCCTTCCACGAAGCTGAAGATAAATACAGTCGATCGTGAAGTTGAAGTGTCGATTCAAACATAAGGCTCTCTCAGGTCACATGTTTTAAAAAAAGATTTTTAATACAATCGCGCTCTAAGTACACAAAATATAACTTATAGAATTTAGTAAATATATCGACTTACCTTTTCGTGTTGTTTCTAGCGCCGATTGTTGAAAATTCGGTGAAAATAGTGTTGGATTTGTAAGCGCGATGACACAGATACGTCTGACTCGTCCGCCATTGTTGACATGCTTACAGTCTTCGAATAGTACCATCCGGAAAAAACCGCTCGGGGAGCGCGGCGCACAGTTTCGTATTTGCTTGACCCCAATTATTGGAAAGTGCGTGCGTAATATGAGCTTTATTTTGATATATATTTTTGAACAGATTCGGTTCATAAATACGGATTTTTATCATAATTTGAAGTTTTTAAAACATAATTTTGAGGAAACTTAACTAAATTTTTCTATACCCTTACTGCATACAAAAATGAAGCTTGAAGTCTCCTCTACAACTCTGTATCAGTTTCATTGAGCTATTTGAGCACGCCGCGCTCCCCCTCGTCGATGGAAAGAAGGTGGGTTGTAAGAACTTGTTTTCTGAAAGTCGCGACGGCATGCCTCCCGACCGCGGACAAGTACTTCTTTACAAGGTTGATAATTAACTTATTATGTATGATGGCCCACTGATCAATCTAACTGATGTATGACTGTATGTATGTAACCGAGTCATACCATGATGGCCCAATGACTGTATGTATGTAATTGAGTCATACCATGATGACCCCACTGACTGTAACCGAGTCATACCATCCGAGTCATACCATGATGACCCACTGACTGTAACCGAGTCATACCATGATGACCCACTGACTGTAACCGAGTCATACCATGATGGCCCACTGACTGACTACCATGACCGACTGTCATCACCCATGATGGCCCACTGACTGTAACCGAGTCATACCATGATGGCCCACTGACTGTATGTATGTAACTGGAGTCATACCATGATGGCCCACTGACTGACTGTATGTATGTAACCGAGTCATACCATGATGGCCCACTGACTGTATGTATGTAATTGAGTCATACCATGATGGCCCCTGACCTGTATGTATCCCGTGTCATACCATGATGACCCACTGACTGTATCCGTGAGTCATACCATGATGACCCACTGACTGTATCCGAGTCATACCATGATGACCCACTGACTGTAACCGAGTCATACCATGATGACCCACTGACTGTATGTATGTAATTGAGTCATACCATGATGACCCACTGACTGTAACCGAGTCATACCATGATGACCCACTGACTGTATGTACCGAGTCATACCATGATACCATGACTGTAACTGAGTCATACCTGTACTGACTGTGTGTATGTAACCGAGTCATACCATGATGGCCCACTGACTGTATGTATGTAACCGAGTCATACATGATGGCCCACTGACTGTGTGTATGTAACCGAGTCATACCATGATGGCCCACTGACTGTATGTATGTAACCGAGTCATACCATGATGGCCCACTGACTGTATGTATGTAACCGAGTCATACCATGATGGCCCACTGACTGATGTATGTAACCGAGTCATACCATGATGGCCCACTGACTGTATGTATGTAACCGAGTCATACCATGATGGCCCACTGATGTGTACCATGTGCCCCCTGAGTCATACCATGATGATGCCCACTGACTGTATGTATGTAACCGAGTCATACCATGATGGCCCACTGACTGTATGTATGTAACCAAGTCATACCATGATGGCCCACTGACTGTATGTATGTAACCGAGTCATACATGATGGCCCAATGACTGTATGTATGTAATTGAGTCATACCATGATGGCCTACTGACTGTATGTATGTAACCGAGTCATACATGATGGCCCACTGACTGTATGTATGTAACCGAGTCATAACATGATGGCCCACTGACTGTATTATGTAACGAGTCATACCATGATGGTCTACTGACTGTATGTATGTAACCGAGTCATACCATGATGGCCCACTGACTATGTGTGTAATCGAGTCATACCATGATGGCCCAGTGACTGTATGTATGTAAATGAGTCATACGATGATAGCCCACTGACTGTGTGTATGTAAATTGCCCACTGAATATGTGTGTAACTGAGTCATACCATGATGGCCCACTGACTGTATGTATGTAACTGAGTCATACCATGATGGCCCACTGACTGTATGTATGTAACCGAGTCATACCATGATGGCCCAATGACTGTATGTATGTAATTGAGTCATACCATGATGACCCACTGACTGTAACCGAGTCATACCATGATGACCCACTGACTGTAACCGAGTCATACCATGATGGCCCACTGACTGTAACCGAGTCATACCATGATGGCCCACTGACTGTAACCGAGTCATACCATGATGGCCCACTGACTGTAACCGAGTCATACCATGATGACCCACTGACTGTAACCGAGTCATACCATGATGGCCCACTGACTGTAATCGAGTCATACCATGATGGCCCACTGACTGTAACCGAGTCATACCATGATGGCCCACTGACTGTATGTATGTAACGGAGTCATACCATGATGGCCCACTGACTGTATGTATGTAACCGAGTCATACCATGATGGCCCACTGACTGTATGTATGTAATTGAGTCATACCATGATGACCCACTGACTGTATCCGTGTCATACCATGATGACCCACTGACTGTATCCGTGTCATACCATGATGACCCACTGACTGTATCCGAGTCATACCATGATGACCCACTGACTGTAACCGAGTCATACCATGATGACCCCCACTGACTGTATGTATGTAATTGAGTCATACCATGATGACCCACTGACTGTAACCGTGTCATACCATGATGACCCACTGACTGTAACCGAGTCATACCATGATGGCCCACTGACTGTAACCGAGTCATACCATGATGCCCACTGACTGTATGTATGTAACCGAGTCATACCATGATGGCCCACTGACTGTATGTAACCGAGTCATACCATGATGGCCCACTGACTGTATGTATGTAACCGAGTCATACCATGATGGCCCACTGACTGTATGTATGTATACCGACCATGACCCACTGACCATGATGGTCATACCATGACTGCCCACTGTATGTAACCGAGTCATACCATGATGGCCCACTGACTGTATGTATGTAACCGAGTCATACCATGATGGCCCACTGACTGACTGTATGTATGTAACCGAGTCATACCATGATGGCCCACTGACTGTATGTATGTAACCAAGTCATACCATGATGGCCCACTGACTGTATGTATGTAACCGAGTCATACCATGATAGCCCACTGACTGTATGTATGTAACCAAGTCATACCATGATGGCCCACTGACTGTATGTATGTAACCGAGTCATACCACATATTATTCAGTGATATTCCTCCATCCCTATGAGTAAAAAGCCCAAATCCAGTGGGTTCCCAAAGAAAACATCAAAGGAACTTTAAAGGAAAATGTGATATGAAAATTAGAGGTGAAAAAAAAACAACTTAATTCATTAATGGAATGGTACATCATTCTTGGAGTATGGAAACCTGGAAAAGTGGAATTGTGTGGAATGATGATACTAATTTCATCCTGCATAGAAATGCGACACTATGAGGCAGGGTTCAGTTTTCACTGCCGTATTGTCTTTCCATTAGATAACTGGAAGAAGGTGAGGCTGATTTTATCCCATTTCACAGGGTGATTTGTTGAGTCTTTTCTTTCTTTCTTTCTGCGTATGCAGGCTAATACTCCGGCGGACACTGCCTGTATAAACAGGCAGTGGAGTTTTGTGTGTATGACCGTTTTTCATCCCGCCATTAAGGGCAACCATTTGTTGAGTCAACAACATCCATAGGAGATTTGACATTGAACTGATTTAATGCCAAAGAAAACCCACTTTCGCAAACGAGCAGTGTGTCGAAAGAAGGGCAGGCGTAAAAGAACGGGATTGGTGCTCTTACTGTTTTATGTTTCATTTAATTTCATATGTACTAGTTTTATTGGTATATTGTAATTCCCTCACTTCAGCAATGTGTGTGTTGGGCAATGTTGGTCCAAGCTATAGCTGTATGTAGGCATCATTACATGTAACTGACATGGTACAAAATTCAAAAGTATTTCTGGTGGATTCTGCTGCTTCATTTGCTTCTATTCTTCTTTCAGGGATCAGTGGAGAAATAAAAAATCTGCCAAATTCAGCCGGGACTGGATTATGGAGAAGAAAGAAAAGCGGCGCAGACAGGGGAAGTAAGTTGTTTTTTTTGTAGTTACTTTTGAATCATTTACTTTCAATGTGTAGACATGACTGTGCGTTGAAAAACATGTCTGACTAGTAAACAAAATTCTTTGTTTACATTCTATTCCGTTCTTTTACAACACCAAATCAGAAGATGAAGGGATGGCTGCATCTTCAACAATTCACTTTCCTCTTCTCTTTCATAGTTTTTTCTCTCTCTCTATCACTCCCCTCATCACCAGATCCACTTTGTAATATGATTTCAGGCGCTTCATTGAGCGAGAAATCGCTACCACCCTTCACCTGACTGACATTTTTTCTGGCACAGGAAATACCTACTGCGCACGCACTTAGCAGGAGAGCCCAGCACAGCCAATTCCTTTGTTTCAAAGCTGCTGGGGTCAGCAAAGTTCACGATAGAGCACTAAAAGTAGGATCTACAACTCGCTACGACATCCCCAAGACTAGTTACAGAGCTTATTTCCCTTAGACCATTTCAAGGAAAGTGTAGGAATTTTTTATGTTCCAGAGGAAGGAAGCATGCAGATGGATAACAGAACTATTCCAAATCTGTATAAACCTAAAAGAGTTTTTATAGTGTTCCAGAGAGAAGAAATTGTCTTGTGCTGTTTGATCACCAGACACTTTTTTCCCTTCCATTTGTACCTTTTGACAGATGAAGGAGCTTTGTAGTGCATTCCTTTTGATGTACCACACACTGTGAAACATATTCTTACAGGGTGTTGAGACTTGCATATGTCTGACATAAACACTTTACAACAGATGCCATGAAAATGTTGCTCAGATATGTTCCACAGGGTGTGATTTTTCAGTATCTGAAAGCGATAAACATCTTTCATCTGATTTGTGATTTTAAGGAAGGAAGTTTGTTTTTTTTTAAATGAGATTCCAATGTGTTTTTAAAAAATTTATTTTAATGAGTTGTGTGTGTATAGTGTGTGTGTGTGTGTGTGTGTGTGTGTAGTGTGTGTGTGTGTGTGTGTGTGTGTGTGTGTGTGTTGTGAGAGAGAGAGAGAGAGAGAGAGAGAGAGAATGAATATTGAAAGCCAATTTCAGCAGGGACAGCCGTGATATGGCCGTTTGTGGTCGGCTGGGGTTACAAGCAACATGAAGTGAATAATTGCAAATTTACTCTTAACCTCATGATTTGTTTTGTGTAACACAGAAGCCAGATGCCCCCACCAACCCGCCATCCATCCCACCCTTTCATCTACCCAACTCCCATCTCAGGATCGCTTATGATCAGTGTGAATGAATGGAGCAGAGGCGCCATCATTGTTCATTAGAGAGTACATGATTTGTAAGCATAAAGTAGTTGAGTGCAAACACAAAATAATTTCTAAACATGAGAGCCCCATTGCAATTTTTAGTGGATTTTCATGTCTGGTTGATGTGATTTAACTGATTTCAGTCATTGTTAAGCTTGACATGAGGAGTGGCAAACAGACGATGTTGTCTTACAGCACAGCGTGCCTGTTGCAGGGAGGTTCCCATGGATACAAAGTACACTGGCAGAAAGAGGAAGACGCTGGCCTCCCGTCGCTGATGTCATCCCTTGTGGTGGGAACGTGTGCATGTGATTCAGTGTCAGACATCTTGATGCAGGGGTGTTGGGAAGTGCAAGATGTGGACTGTTATGGTTGATGTGTGGTTTTGACGTATGAGATGTGATTAAATTTGTGAATATGTTTTTATGCGTTTTTGTTGTTTTAGATTTGTACGAGTGTGCTCTTCTCCGTGTGTGTGTGTATAATTGTGGGGAGTTTTTATTTGTGTGTCATTCTATACATACATGTGGACTCATGTGCAGCCCATGCATCTTTAAATGCCTGAATCAAAATTTATGCAAATGGAAGCTGTTTTTGTTTTTCTACTCGAGTTTGTCTTTGTAAGAATCACAGTTAAGGCGGATTATCATTTAATGTTACAGCAGATAAGTCAAAAAGCTGACACTTTGGTATGTTGAATTCAAGCACTTCAAATGCTCCAACAGTCTATCATGCCATGATGTCTCCAAAGAAAACTGGCAGCTTACCAGTGTAGTGGTTACTGTTGCAGGCCTGGCTTTGCCCTATTAGAGGCATGTACTTGTGGGATTTTTCAGTTTCCCCACCCAGTGCTGAGCATGCCATAAACTGGGATGACTGGAACCACCTGGTCTAGACATGAATGTGTCAGAGAGTGTCGTTCAGATTATCTGACTAGTGCTGCAGATGTCGGTTATCTTAGCCCTGGTTGACCACCAGGAGTATACTGTGAAAGGAACCATAGAGTACAGTCCTGTCTCTGACCTTGATGTTGTGGCGACACTCAGCTTTAATCTCCTGTCCGCGTCCTTGCCCATGGTGGGTTGTGGTGTGAAAGTCGGCAACCCTTTGCAGGTTGATTATGGAAGGCTTTAGCTGGATGGGTGCAGTGCTACACTTCCGAGGGGACATTGCCCATGTTGGCCCTGCTACTAAGAACATTATTGCTGCAAAGGGGTTTGTAGGTGGTGTTCTGTGTATACTGGATCAGAACACGTGTCAGGGACTCACACTGGAATGACTTGGCAGCAGTGCAGTGTTTACTCTGGTGGGTTGCCTTAATTTAACCTGGTCGATTGTTCCCTTTGAACTGCTGGTGCTGTGTATGGTGTAGTCGGTATGCGTGATGTGAGGTAATGCCACGAGGGCAATATTGAGAAGAAAACTAGAGAAAAAGAATATTGGCACCTTACACTTACAAAAGTAGATGTGCTAACATGCAGAGACAGGTGGGAAAAGATCCAACATAGGACAACCCACTGTTGAATGACTGGCTGGTGGCGTTATGACCTTACTGTGTGTAAAGTCTAGAGGTGTATTTTGGCATTGGATGGCATCACCAAATCTGATCTAGGGGCTCGGAGATGGATTTGCAAAGCAAGGTGATGGTACTGTGATGGGAGTTGAGAGGTTTTCCATTCAAGGGCAGCATACAACACCTAGCTCATGAGTTCTCTGTCAAAACGAATGATTGATGGGTGTGGAGTACAGTGTCGGATCTCCAGGCCCAATATATTTTTTGGTTATCCTGAGTGGCTAGCAGTGTGCTGGAGCGTGGTCTTGGTTCGGATCTTTAGGGTGTGTCCACAAGGAAATGGATCTTCCTGAGGTGTTGCATAAGTGTGTGTGATGTCAGTGTCTCCAATATTCATGACCAAATGTCTTGACAAATAAACCAAACCATTCTCATACAAGCCACCAGCCCAACACAGACCCAGGTTCTGAAGACATCAAGGTGTGTCAGTCATTGGACTCCCCAGTGCTCTCACTCCCAATCTGGCAGACACCCAACACTCACACTGCATTGGTGCCAAGTGCCCAATGTTTACATTCCCAAGATACCCAGTGGTTCACTCTCATTCTCAGTGCTCACAATCCCACACACATCACAGATTCAAAAAGTGAATGCTTCTTTAATAAACAGGACAAGACAGACGCAAATTATTCGGCAAAATCATCAATGAAGCTAACAATTAGTAAACAAATGAAGACCATCAAATGGCCTTCTCCCGCATTCTTCTTTGGAGAGGAAAAAAGCAAAACTGGCTCCATTTGTCGGGGGAAGGAGGGTGGGGGGGTGAAGAGACGATATATGGCCATGAAGAACGCTTTTTGCTTTTTCCTCTCCCAAGTTAACTGATGTGGTGAAATGTTGACCCTCCCTTTTTTTTTCTCTTCTTTTTTTTTTTGTTGATTTTTTTTGTTTTGTATATTAGGCTTCTTTAAGCTGACACGGGAAGTTCCTAGCAATGATAAAATCTATTGCACTATGTTGTGCGTATCTGTTTTCCTTGTGTTTTTGGTGGTGATACTATACTTTAGGTAAACGAGGAGTGGTGGGGTATACCTGAACCGAGAAGATGTTTAATTGAAATCCCAATTCCTCCTATATGAATGTATTGTCATATGTGAGAAAATGGGTAATGTGGCTTAAATTATTGTTTATTTTGCTGTGAATGTGTGTGCCCACAAATTAATTTCTCAAATTGAGATATTAAAGTTACTTGACTTGACTTGAACTTGAGTTTGACCAACTTTTTCGACACGAAAATCGGTAACTGAGCTGAGTATGCAACTGTTTTAAATGACACAAGCTGATACAGAGTGATGTTTGACACACATAGGTGAAAAAATGAGTCTGAAATTCTACCAAAGCAGGAATTAAATGGGAGGTTCTATACATCTGCTACAAACGTTTTTAAGAAATGAACATCCAAGAAACATGAAAATGGAATGGTAGTTTCACAAAGCACCTCAGTGGAACAGTGGGATAAATATTGTTGATGTGATCTAATCATTGAATTTGGTGAATGTCACTGTATCGGTCACTAAAACCTGTACCTGGTACCTGATATGGTGAGTACGTATATTGGAGAAATTAGTGCGTGCATTATATTATGTATATTGTCAGTTGATGTGTATCCGATATGCCACAGCTAGTGTCTAGTCTAATGTTCCCACAGTGGTAACTGGTCGATTCGTACTTTGTTTTCATCACTGAGTTTTCCCCAAGATATGGGTGACCCTTTACACCAACGAATGCAGGTAGGTAAGTTCAAGGAGAGTGTTTTCTCTCTCTCTCCTAGAACCCCCCCCCCCCCCCCCCACCCACCCACCCACCTGCTGCAGTCTTGTTCTGGATTTGACATCATTTTCAGTTTATGGTGTTGTACATCCATTATATTTTACAGAAGACCTTGATAAGTGTACCTACCAACTGTGACAGATTCCTGAAGTTGATATGTGTATGGGAATATGAATGCATGATTAGACATCTCCTCTCACACCTCCCTCACGGGAGAGGTGAGGAAGAGTATGAAGTTTTCTAAAGTTCCAATTAGCACTACGTTTCCCCTCTGCCTCGCGTATCAACTTCAGAAATCTGTCACCACGTTGCGTTAGTACCCTATACAGGTCTTCTGTAAATATATGGATGTACACCATAACTGAATATGATACTAATCCAGAACCAGATCTGCAGCAGTGGGTGGGTGGGGGTGGGGTGGAAGGTGGTGTGGTTGAAGGGGGGCGGGGGGGGGTGGTGTCGTAGAAGAGAGAGAGACAAAACCTCTCCTTGAACGTGTACCCCATACCTGCATCGTATGGTGTAAAGGGTCAACCCATTCTTGGGGAAAAACTCAGTGATGAAAAACACAGTAACGATCGACCCGTATACACTGGGGACATTAGACTAGACACTGAAGCTGCGCCTATAAGCGTATACACTAAACTTACAATAGACTGTGATATATGCACGCACTATATCCTTCTCCAATTACTCATACTCACCAATTCAGATGGTTACCATGTACAGGTTTAGTGGACTGCGCATCCATGACAGTCACCAATGTCAATGCTTAGATCCAGTCCACAATGTATTTATCGCCCGCTGTTCCACTGATGTGCTTTGTGAAACTAACCGATTCCTTTTTCAATGTTCTTGGATGGTTTCTTTCTTAAAACAGCGTTTTGTAGCAGATGTATAGAACCCCCTCGCTTTAATCCTGCTTTGGTCAGACATTTTCAGACTTCCATTTTTCACCTATTGTGTGTTCACCACAAACAGCACTACAGTATCATGCTTTCACACGCTCCTTTCTCCCCAGTTGCACTACGCATCGTATCCACGTTTTTTTCGTGTCGTACATAACGGTTGGTCGGGACCGTTTCAAATTCAAAGTCAAGATCCAGTAAACTGTTATTATGCATCAAGTTAGCAAACCTTAATAATTGTGTCGACACACATTCAGCAGCAAATCGAAACAATAAATTTAGCACTTTCCCATTTCTCTGACCAATGCCCATACATTCAGTATAGAGGAATTTTGGGATTACCCAATTACACAACTACATAGCCATCGGCATTCATGTATTCACCACCCCCACCACTCCTTGTCGATTTAATACTAAAAGTAGAGTATAAATCCACCATGTAACGTGCGTGTGAAAGAGCCCGATACGCACGAACATAGTGCATAGATTTTATCAGTGCTAGGAAACTTCACACCGTGTCAGCTCTCAAAGTGAAGCCTAATAGGTGACACGAACAAAAAAATCACAAAAAAAGAAAGAGAAAAAAGGGATCAACATTTCACCCACATCAGTTAACTTGGGAGAGGAAAGCAAAAAGCGTTCTCATGGCCAATATCGTCTCTTCACGTCTTTCCCGGCCAACCCTGCGAAATGGTCCGGGGCTTCCCGACAAATGGAGCCAGTTTTGCTTTTTCCTCTCCAAAGAAGAATGCGGGAGAAGGCCATTTGATGTCTTCATTTGTTTACTAATTGTTAGCTTCATTGAGGATTTTGCCGAATAATTTGCGTCTGTCTTGTCCTGTTTATTAAAGAAGCATTCACTTTTTGAATCTGTGATGTGTTGGGCAGGATTGTGAGCACTGAGAATGAGAGTGAACACTGGGTATCTTGGGAATGTAAAACATTGGGCACTTGGGCCAATGCAGTGTGAGTGTTGGGTCTGCCAGATTGGGAGTGAGAGCACTGGGAGTACAATGACTGGACACACTTGATGTCTTCAGACGAACCTAGGTCTGTGTTTGGGCTGGTGCTTGGTATGAGAATGGTTTGGTTTATTTGCCAAGACATTTGGTCATGAATATTGGAGACACTGACATCACACACACTTATGCAACACCTCAGGAAGATCCATTTCCTTGTTGTGGACACACCCCTACCCCTAAAGATCCGAACCAAGACCACGCTCCAGCACATGCTAGCACAATCCAGGACATAACCAAAAAATATATTGGGCCTGGAGATCCGACACTGTACTTCCACACCATCAAATCATTCGTTTTTGACAGAACTCATGAGCTAGGTGTTGTATGCTGCCCTTGAAGCTGTGAAACCCTCTCAACTCCCATCACCTAGTACATCACCTTGCTTTGCAAATCCATCTCCAGAGCCCCTAGATCAGATTTGGTGATGCCATCCATGCCAAAATACAACCTCTAGACTTTTACACACAGTAAGGTCATAACGCACCAGCCAGTCATTCAACAGTGGGTTGTCCTATGGTGGATCTTTTCCAACTGTCTCTGCATGTTAGCACATCTACTTTTGTAAGTGTAAGGTGCCAATATTTCTTTGTTTTTCTCTAGCATTCTTCTTCAATATTGTTGCACCTCGTGTCGCATTACCTCACATCCGCATACCGACTACACCATACACAGCACCAGCAGTTCAAAGGGACAATCGACCAGGTTAAATTTGAAGGCAACACCAGCAGAGTAAACACTGCACTGCTGCCAAGTCATTTCCAGTGGAGTACCCTGACACGTGTTCTGATCCAGTATACACAGAACCACCACGCTACAAACCAACCCCCTTTGCAGCAATAATGTTCTTAGTAGCAGGGCCAACATGGGCAATGTCCCCTCGGAAGTGGTAGCCACTGCACCCATCCAACTAAAGCCTTCCATAATCAACCTGCAAAGGTTGCCGACTTTCACACCACAACCCACCATGGGCAAGAACGCGGACCAGGGATTAAAGTGAGGTCGCCACAACATCAAGGTCAGAGACAGGACTGTACTCTATGGTTCCTTTCACTGTATACTCCTGGTGTCAACCAGGGTAAGATAAACGACATCTGCAGCACTAGTAAGATAATCTGAACGACACTCTGCTGACACACTATGTCTAGACCAGGTGGTTTCAGTCATCCCAGTTTATGGCATGCTCCACACGGGGTTGGGGAAACTGAAAAATCCCACAAGTACATGCCTCTAATAGGGCAAAGCCAGGCTGCAACAGTAACCAATACACTGGAAGCTGCCCAGTTTTTCTTTGGAGACATCATGGCAGATATAGACTGTTGGAGCATTTGAAGGTGCTGAAATTCAACATACCAAAGTGTCAGCTTTTTGACTTATCTGCTGTAACATTAAATTGATAATCCGCCTAACTGTGATTCTTACAAAGACAAACTCGAGTAGAAAAACAAAAAACAGCTACCATTTGCATAAATTTTGATTCAGGCATTTAAAGATGCATGGGCTGCACATGTGTCCACATGTATGTATAGAATGACACACAAATAAAAACTCCCCACGATTACACACACGGAGAAAGGGGGGGGGGGGGGGGGGGGGGGGGGCATGGAGAAGAGCACACTCGTACAAATCTAAAACCAACAAAACACATAAAAACATATTCACAAATGTAATCACATCTCATACGTCAAAACCACACATCAACCATAAACAGTCCACATATTGCACTTCCCAACACCCCTGCATCAAGATGTCTGACACTGACTCAACCATGCACACGTTCCCACCACAAGGATGACATCAGCGACGGGAGGCCAGCGTCTTCCTCTTTTCTGCCGGTGTACTTTGTATCCATGGGAACCTCCCTGCAACAGGCACGCTGTGCTGTAAGACAACATCGTCTGTTTGCCACTCCTCATGTCAAGCTTACTAACAATGACTGAAATCAGTTAAAATCACATCAACCAGACATAGGAAAAATCCACTAAAAATTGCAATAGGGGCTCTCATGTTTAGAATTATTTGTGTTTGCACTCAAACTACTTTATGCTTACAAATCATGTACTCTCTAATGAACAATGATGGCGCCCTCGCTGCTCCATTCATCACACTGATCATAAGGATCCTGAGATGGGAGTTGGGTAGAGTGAAAGGGTGGGGATGGATGGCGGGTTGGTGGGGGGCATCTGGCGTTCTGTGTTAAACAAAACAAATCATGAGTGTTAAGAGTAAATTTGCAACCTATTTCACTTCATGTGGCTTGTAACCCAGCCGACCACAAACGGCCATATCAGGGCTGTCCCTGCTGAAATTGGCTTTCAATATTCATCTCTCTCTCTCTCTCTCTCCACACCAAACACACACACACTACAACACCCCAGACACACACACACACACACACACACACACACACAACACACTATACACACAGCCAACTCATTAAAATAAATTTTTTTTTTAAAAAAACACGATTGGAATCTCATTTAGAAAAGAAAAAAAAACAAACAAACTTCCAGTTCCTTAAAATCACAAGAATCAGATGAAAGGATGTTTATCGCTTTCAGATACTGAAAAATCACACCCTGTGGAACATATCATGGGGCAACATTTCATGGCATGCATCTGTGTGTAAAGTGTTTTATTGTTCAGGAATGGCAAGTCTCAACAGCCCCTGTAAGAATAAAGTGTTCACAGTAGTGTGGTAGTAATCAAAAGGAATGCGCGACTAAAAGCTCCTTCACCTGTCAAAAGGTACAAATGAAGGGAAGGGAAAAAAGTGTCTGGTGATGACAAACAGCACAAGACAATTTCTTCTCTCTGGAACACTATAAAAAACTCTTTTGAAGGTTTATACAGATTTGGAATAGATTCTGTTTAGTCAGAGATCTGCATGCTTCCTTCCTCTAAGCTAAAGACTAATTCATTTGAATTGGAGGTTCCAGGTGTTCATATGACAGACAAGTCCATTGATTAAGCATGGACCATAGTCAAATGCTTTACCTTATACCAGCCAAGTCAGACCAACAGTGGCTGATGGGATTGCTTTTTTCCCTTGCAGCCGCGTCAGCCAAGGGCCGGCTGACACGACAGAACGTACCAGTTACGTTTCTCTGTGTCCACCACTATCAGTTGAGGGGAACAGTAAAAAACTTTCCTCCACTTTCCTTTTAAATGGATGTAGAAGGGAATATAATAAGTCTCTGTAACTAGTCTTGGATGGTGTCGTAGGCGAGTTGTAGACTCCTACATTTTAGGTGCGTTCTATCGTGCTCTTGTGCTGAGCGGGAAAACTCCCCAAGCGAGCTGCGTGATTGAACAAAGAGTGTGTGCTGGGTGCTGGAGCTGGCCTGGACTGCTAAGTCGATGTGCACAGTAGGGTTATTTCCTGTGCCAGAAACAAGTGGCAGTCAGGCGAAGGCGTGGGTAGGCGATTTCATCGCTCACATGAAGCGCCCTGAACTGAAATCATATTAGCAGTGGCGGATTGGCTTCGTGAGGGTGGGGAGTGAGGAGAGACGGAGAGGAGAAAACTATGGAAGATAAGAGGAAAGTGATTGTTTGAAAGTGCAGTCCGTCACCTTCATCTTCGTGATTTTGAGTGTTCGTAAAACGAACGAGAATAGACATGTAGAACCGGAAACGAGTGTTGTTTATCTAGTGCTGTGCAGACATGTTTTCAACGCACAGTCGTGTCTACACATTGACCGAAGTAGAATGATGTACAAAATTACCATGTTCGATTAGTTTAGTAGTTGTGTTCTTTCTATGACGCCTAACACAACACTGTCAGTTTGTTGTCTAGGCATACTGTAAAAATAAATAAAAACGTGAGGAAATATGCGAGCTGGTGGCAGGGACTCTGGTGGGCCTCGGGTGGGCATGCGAGCATAGCGAGCAGCCGAATCAGCTGAGGAAATTGGCCCAGCGCGCTGCCCTTGGCTAGAATGATGATGTGACGCAAGTAGAAATGTCGTCTACTTTTATCGCTACTTTACTGACAGTGTGAATACTCCTGAGGTATTTTGTACCAAAAAAAGAACAGGAACGATTGACCCAACTCTGATCACAGAAAAACGGTAGGTCAAAGAAAGTAACTACAAACAAAAACTTACTTCCCTGTGCTGCGCACGCTTGTTTCTTTCTGCTCCTCTATCCAGTTCCCTTGCTGAATTTGGTCAGAGTTTTTAATTTTCATCGTTCCCGTTGAAAGAAGG
Organism: Conus betulinus; assembly: GCA_016801955.1. Taxonomy (NCBI): domain Eukaryota; kingdom Metazoa; phylum Mollusca; class Gastropoda; order Neogastropoda; family Conidae; genus Conus; species Conus betulinus. The sequence continues at coordinate 53,452 of JADBJO010011068.1, forward strand.
CTAGCACGCCATGAATCCCAGCAGAATCACCATAAACTTTTGAACTTGTTACCCAGTCAATTCCATCATGATGCCCTACATACGCTATAGCTGTGGACCAACATGTGCCCCAAACACACCACAAATTCTGAAGCGCGGGAACTACATGATATTCCCAATAAACTAGCGACCTCAGAATTAAATGAACCATACCCCAGTCCGCGCCCCAATCCCGTTCTTTTACGCCTGCCCTGTTCTGTCGACACACATGTCTCGTTGCGAAACTTGGGTTTCTATTGGCATGATCACGTCCACTTGGTGCACTATCTCCTATGGATGTTGTTGAAGGGTCACTCTCACCATGGTTGCCCTTCCTGGCGGGGTGTCACACGGTTACATTACACACAAAACGGCGGTTTCTACAGCCAGTTTATACAGAGTATAGCCTGCATCGTACCCGATGAACAAAAGAAAGCAAGAAAAAAGAAAATAAAGACTCAACACATCCCAGTGTGAAGTTGGGATAAAATCAGCCCTCACCTTCGAGTTCATCTAATGGAAAGACTACGGCCGGAGTGACAAAACCCGCCCTGATGGCCTCTAGTGTCGCCATTTATGCAGGATGAAATCACTTTATCATGCCATTCGCCCACAATCCAACTTTTCCAGGTTTCCACTACTCCAATGACTGAGGTCCCCATTCATTAATGATTAAAGTTGTTTTTTTTATTTCACACTCTAATTTTCATTATCACATTTTCCTTTAAAGTTCCTTTGATGCTTCTTGGGGAACCAATGGATTGGCTTTTACCGGTTACAGTCAGTGGGTCATCATGGTATGACTCGGGTAGCATGGTACATACATACAGTCAGTGGGCCATCATGGTATGACTCGGTTACATACATACAGTCAGTGGGCCATCATGGTATGACTCGGTTACATACATACAGTCAGTGGGCCATCATGGTATGACTCGGTTACAGTCAGTGGGCCATCATGGGTATGACTCGGTTACAGTCGTGGGTCATCATGGTATGACACGGTTACAGTCAGTGGGTCATCATGGTATGACTCAGCGGGTACATACAGTCAGTGGGTCATCATGGTATGACTCGGTTACAGTCAGTGGGTCATCATGGTATGACTCGGATACAGTCAGTGGGTCATCATGGTATGACACGGATACAGTCAGTGGGTCATCATGGATATGACACGGATACAGTCAGTGGGTCATCATGGTATGACTCAATTACATACATACAGTCAGTGGGCCATCATGGTATGACTCGGTTACATACATACAGTCAGTGGGCCATCATGGTATGACTCCGTTACATACATACAGTCAGTGGGCCATCATGGTATGACTCGGTTACAGTCAGTGGGCCATCATGGTATGACTCGGTTACAGTCAGTGGGCCATCATGGTATGACTCGGTTACAGTCAGTGGGTCATCATGGTATGACTCGGTTACAGTCAGTGGGCCATCATGGTATGACTCGGTTACAGTCAGTGGGCCATCATGGTATGACTCGGTTACAGTCAGTGGGCCATATGGTATGACTCGGTTACAGTCAGTGGGTCATCATGGTATGACTCGGTTACAGTCAGTGGGTCATCATGGTATGACTCAATTACATACATACAGTCATTGGGCATCATGGTATGACTCGGTTACATACATACAGTCAGTGGGCCATCATGGTATGACTCAGTTACATACATACAGTCAGTGGGCCATCATGGTATGACTCAGTTACACACATATTCAGTGGGCAATTTACATACATACAGTCAGTGGGGCTATCATCGTATGACTCATTTACATACATACAGTCACTGGGCCATCATGGTATGACTCGATTACACACATAGTCAGTGGGCCATCATGGTATGAGTCGGTTACATACATACAGTCAGTAGACCATCATGGTATGACTCGGTTACATAATACAGTCAGTGGGCCATCATGTTATGACTCGGTTACATACATACAGTCAGTGGGCCATCATGTATGACTCGGTTACATACATACAGTCAGTAGGCCATCATGGTATGACTCAATTACATACATACAGTCATGGGCCATCATGTATGACTCGGTTACATACATACAGTCAGTGGGCCATCATGGTATGACTCGTTACATACATACAGTCAGTGGGCCATCATGGTATGACTCGGTTACATACATACAGTCAGTGGGCCATCATGGTATGACTGGTTACATACATACAGTCAGTGGGCCATCATGGTACTGACGTTACGGTTACAGTCAGTGGGCCATCATGGTATGACTCGGTTACATCAGTCAGTGGCCATCATGGTATGACTCGGTTATACAGTCAGTGGGCCATCATGGTATGACTCGGTTACATACATACAGTCAGTGGGCCATCATGGTATGACTCGGTTACATACATACAGTCAGTGGGCCATCATGGTATGACTCGGTTACATACATACAGTCAGTGGCCATCATGGTATGACTCAATTTACACACAGTCAATAGCCATCATGGTATGACTCGGTTACAGTCAGTGGGTCATCATGGTATGACACGATTACATACAGTCAGTGGGTCATCATGGTATGACTCGGTTACATACATACAGTCAGTGGGTCATCATGGTATGACTCAAGATTACATACATACAGTCAGTGGGTCATCATGGTATGACTCAATTACATACATACAGTCAGTGGGTCATCATGGTATGACGGATACAGTCAGTGGGTCATAAACTCAATTACATACATACAGTCAGTGGGTCATCATGGTATGACTCAATTACATACATACAGTCAGTGGGCCATCATGGTATGACTCGGTTACATACATACAGTCAGTGGGCCATCATGGTATGACTCCGTTACATACATACAGTCAGTGGGTCATCATGGTATGACTCGGTTACACATACAGTCAGTGGGCCATCATGGTATGACTCGGTTACAGTCAGTGGGCCATCATGGATGGTATGACTCGGTTATCAGTCAGTGGGCCATCATGGTATGACTCGGTTACAGTACAGTGGGTGTAAAGAAGTACTTGTCCGCGGTCGGGAGGCATGCCGTCGCGACTTTCAGAACACAAGTTCTTACACCCACCTTCTTCCCTGACGAGGGGAGCGCGGCGTGCTCAAATAGCTCAATGAAACTGATACAGAGTTGTAGAGGAGACTTCAAGCTTCATTTTCGTATGCAGTAAGGGTATAGAAAAATTTAGTTAAGTTCCTTAAAAATTATGTTTTAAAACTTCAAATTATGATAAAATCCGTAATTATGAACCGAATCTGTTCAAAAAAATATATCAAAATAAAGCTCATATTACGCACTTTCCAATAATTGGGGTCAAGCCAAATACGAAACTGTGCGCCGCGCTCCCGAGCGGTTTTCCGGATGGTACTATTCGAAGACTGTAAGCATGTCAACAATGGCGGACGAGTCAGACGTAAGTATCTGTGTCATCGCTTACAAATCCAACACTATTTTCACCGAATTTTCAACAATCGGCGCTAAGAAACAACACGAAAAGGTAAGTCGATATATTTTACTAAATTCTATAAGTTATATTTTGTGTACTTAGAGCGCGATTGTATTAAAAATCTTTTTTTTAAAAACATGTGACCTGAGAGCCTTATGTTTGAATCGACACTCAACTTCACGATCGACTGTATTATCTTCAGCTTCGTGGAAGGATTTTTAACATTGTAATCAAGTAATTGAAACATCAATTTGAAAAACCTGTGTCATGAAAATATGATTTACATTGTAGTTCTTCAGTATTTCTTATGAAAAGGTCACGTGACTTGGACCAAGTTAGGGTCCTGAACAGAAAGTGTCGTCTGCTATGGCCGCGATGATCGCAGCCGCGACGGAGTCACTGAATGCATTGCTTTTACAAACTGTAGATTCTCTTGCGCGCGTGCATGCATGTGTACACACACACACACAACACACACACACACACACACACACACAAAGAGGTTCATCTCACACTATAAACATCACAAGAATACAAAGACCTTGCAAAAAAAAAAAAAAAAAAAGTTGCTGCTGATTTCAGTTTGTTTATTGAAATAAATTTGCAGTTATTTCTTTAAATGTAGTAAGAATGCCCAAGCACATGGTAATCTGACCCACAAAAATAAACTTTCATCTTATCATTTTCTTTTTTTTTTTTTTTTTTTTTTGTCGTAATATGTGGTATGTGTGCATGTGGTCTACAGTCTTCAGTGTTATAAATGAAGAACTTTCTGGGCTGCTAATGTAATTTTGCCCTTCTCATTCTTATGTTCCTGACATATTTTCTGCTGTTGTTTATATTTAGTAATCTTACCCATTAAAATTGCAACATAATTCATTAATTGTACTTGCCTCCTTCTTGTTAGTAAACACAATGGTTACACATGTGTGTATGCCATGTGTGTGTGTGTGTGTGTGTGGTGTGTGTGTGTGTACTGTGCACATGCATGCATGCGTGTGTGCTGTATGTGGTGTGCGTGTGCATACTGTGTGTGTGTACTGTATGTGGGTGTGTGCATGTGTACTCTGTGTGTGTGTGTGTGTGTGTGTGTGTGTGTGTGTGTGTGTGTGTGGTATGCTGTGTGTGTACTGTGCGCGTGTGTGTGTGTGTGTGTGTGTGTGTGTGTGTTTTGCAGAGGACGACCAGTACAAAGAACTGAAGCGCTGCTTCTTGGTGTTTGGTAAAGGAAGAAGACCCAACCCCCCCGGACATATCCAGCTGCACAAATAGACTGTTACTGCAGCTTGACAGACTTCGAATTGAAAATGGGAAGTCTGTGACTTTTGACACTGTGGCAGAATGGTTTCTTTGGCTTTTTCCCCGACACCAGCTTCCTGATTAACAGGTTGAAAGGGGTGATCCAGCGCTGTACACTCAAGGCTGAGAAGCTGCCAGCTAAAGAACTTTCAGCAATGCTAAATGAAGATGTTGATTTGGATAAACATTGATGATGTTCTGTCTTCAGCTGGCATCAGTTGGAAAACTCTGAAAAAGCCTGAGCTTTTGAAGATTCCACGTGACACCAAAGTGACAAATGCTGTTGTTGTGTCGCTTTAGAAACTTTGAGGAACAAAGAGGGGTGGAGTTCAAGCTTTGTTGTTGACTGGCTGCAAAGACTGAACAAGACAGCAATGGCACATACTGACAGAAAGACAGTCACAAAAATTATATCTGAATACGAAACTATCTGTCGGAAAATCAAAAAAAAGACCCAGAGAAGTTCATAGAACCCAAATGTTATTATATACTTTTAAAGACTGTGCACCATATCATTGTGACTGAAAACTGTTAAAATATATTTTTGATGGCCAAAAAGCTGTTAAATGTATACTTTCTCTTCTTATAAGACCATATTTTACTGTTGCATAATTAAAATTATGTATGAAAGATCTTGCAAAATGTGTTATATATGTGTTTTATAAGCTTTTTAAAAAATCATTTGGTATAAAAACAACATTGTACAACATACAGATACAAATTACTGAACATGTAAAGACAAGCGTAATTTACGTAAAAAGTGACCCTTTTGCGCAAATTGCATGTTTAACCAACTTCAGCATTACATTGTTGACTATTTATTCAGAAGACAGAAGAAGGAAAAAATTGGGCATTATCTATAAGTGCATGAGAGTAGCCAGGAACAATCTGGGCTCATTTGAGAACATAGAAATGGATTTATGGTACCTCAAAGTTGGGGTCCGAAGCAAATTCACTTTCGCAAAATTTCTAAGTCCAAAATTTCTTTAAAAAAATCATAACTTCGTCAAATATTATCAGATGAACATAAATTTTATATCAATGTGTTCAGAAAATTGAGCTCTTTTAAATGAATGACCTGGTTAATATAGAAGTCAGGGGCCCTCCAGGAGGACTCGTTTAACTCTACATACAGTCGACTTGGGCATATGGTATGACGCGGGCGACATACGTAAGCAGTCCAGTGGGCCGTATGGTTAGGGGGTGACGTGCCTTTGTGTGTTCTCCTGAACGCTTCTCTCGTCCGGAGGGATTCGATACGTGCTTGATGGCTTTATTGGGGACGTATATTTAGCTTTACGTATGGTCGCAGGGGCCATCTCTATGACTCGGTTACATCCCTCAGTCGGCGTGTTTTTTTCACTTCTACACTGACTGCTGCCGTGCCTCACATTTGTCAGGCCCTTTGCATGTGACGCCGCGGGCCTTGCCTGTGATACTCATATTTATTGGATATCCCATCAGTTCGTGTGCTAGTCATCCCCTCTCGCCTGTAGTGTAGACCACCAATCCATCAACCACCCCCCGCCGCGAGCGGCAGCATCAGATCTACAAGTAAATACCGTACTCCGTTCAATATCACGCCCTCCCTCCCACCTTTGCGTCCTATTCATGTATGAGGTCATTGAGTCTCCTTCCATTCTTTCAGCTGGCGCACTTTCCATGGTATGATCTCGATTACCCATTGCTATTCCAGTCGCGTGTGCTCTCATTATGGTATGCCTCTGTCACTTCACTTTAGCTACCGTCAGTGGGCTCTATCCGTCCCTGTCCCTTTTTTTGTCCTTGCACTCCCTCTCCATGGTCCTGACGAATTCTTTCATATGCTCGTCGACAGTTGGTGTATGTGGTACTGCGCCCAAATTAATATCATCAGTCTCCACCCGTCGGGCCCTCCATGGCTATACCTTCTTCCTATGCATTCTCATGCTGCCCGTGGTGTATTCATGGCTATGACGTTTCGGCCCTCTTTGTCCAGTAACCATTACCCGTGTCAGTGGTGTTTATGGTCAACTCCCCCTAATACATTTACCCAGCTCACGGGGCGCTCATCCTCGCGGTGACTGATTTGTCAATTACCCTACTACTACAGGTTCCCCCCACAGTGTGTGTTAGTTCTGCTTGTGACTGCGGGTCTACGCAGACCGTGATCGTCTGGACCCGTTGCATCGCATTTAGACCTCCTGTCCTAATATTAACCGCTGTAGTTCCCCCTTGATTGCTGGAGCCTTTCTTTTCCGTGCCTTTGTGTATACAGAGCACCCTCAAAAGCTTTCTTCTTTCCATCATACATTTTCTTCATTGTTCTCACCGCTCTGTTTCTCCAAATGGATCTTCTAGGCCCCCTGCCCTGTTGTGTCCATGGCTTGTGATTTACTGCGTATCACTCCTGTCGTGTAAACACCATCTCCAGCATCTCGATCCCGCGACCGTCGTGACGTTTCCCTTGAAACAGTAACTGTGTTCCCACCCTCTTCCCTCTATACCCTGCTAGTTGTTTCGTTTTTTCCCTCAACCAGGCTATGCGCGTCTCTCCCGCCGGCCTTGTTCGCTTATTTCTCCCGTGTCCTCACGCAATATCGACAAAGGGAACGTGATAGTTGTACAATGGGAAAGCACACTGCCTCTGGAGTGGCACACCCCCTCTTTCTGTCTCCACAGTTCCTGACACATCCCTGATAACTGCCCCAGTTTTTCTTATGTGGACTCCCCCCCGCATAGTTGCACCGAGAACCTCCTGTGCGCCCCCTGGGGCGCCCAACCTTGTTGAGCGCTTCTACTTGTGCCCAGTCACCTGCCTATTATCAGCTAGCGTGAGCACACCCATCTACAATTTACTCCTTGGCCGACCCAGACCCCCCCCCTTACCACTAGACTGCGTCACTGTGCCTCACCCATGCTTTTGTGCACGCAATGTGGCCACGATATTTTTTCTAGGAGGCGAACGACCCGCTAAAGACCAGCAACTCTGTGCATGCGCGTTGTCGGCAACCGCGGCTCACAGTGTAGCTTGGATGGCATCCTTTGTTACATGCATCCGCCCCTTCCGTCTATGTCACGGCGAGCCTGGGGCCCTTTCTCCTTCTTTCTGTCGGACGCCATGTGGAGGCTACCCATACTGTCAACCCTTTTTTTTTTTTCACCCTTCTTGTTGTATAGCACATTACTGCATTGGCAGCCTTTCACCTTTTCCACACCAGCTCCCTCCTTCACGTTGTTCAGGTTCTCCCTTCTACCCCCTCCATGCCCGCCTGATCTTTTTCCCACGGCTTCTACCCCTACCCACCCATTTCACACCTGATTGATTAGCTGTGAGTTGACTGTATTTTGTTCCTGCGTCCGCCTGCGACATGATTTACCAATTTTCTTCCTTATATCCAGCTGTGCCTCCCCCCTCTCGTGCCCTCCATGTCCTATTTGCTGTCTTGTGTGATACTAGTTCATGCATGTATTATTTTACCACCTGCTCGCTGTCCCTTCACGATTCGTTGCCCGACCGGTTTCTCCCGTTTTCCTTGTGGTGAGTGTGTCTATGCTGTTGGTACCCCCAGGCTTTCACCTGTTTGGCAGCACCCATTGCAGTCCCACAGGTTTGTCCCTCTACCGATCTCCCGTCGTGATGTTGGATTCTTTTTTCGTGTGTGCTGCTTTTCTTGCCCAATCGCCATCCTGCCCGCCATTCCTCCCTATTCACCTGCAGCCCACTGATGTTCCCCGCCTTTTTTTTGTTTGCGGTGGACATTCCAACCACGCCTCGCTTTTCTTTTTTCCCTGTATAACCCCTGCTCTAGTCCCAGCTACACGCCATCCGTTCACCGATGCCCCCTTGTTCTCTGTGCTTTTCCCCGGGTATACTCAGGTGCTCAGTTCCGCGCTCAGGGCGGTTTGTTTGTTGCGCTATGTGCCCCCACTGTTATCCACTCGAGCACCTTCCACAGCCCTCTCCGCCTAACCGATCTTGTTTGACTCGAGTTTTCGAGTCAGACAAATGGGTGACTCAACCTGTGCGGCTCCCTCGTGCCATTCATCCTTACATTCATCTCTCTCGTCAGTCCCGACCGCCCGTTTGCACGCCATATTTCTTCTTGGTTTGGTTTAAGCACTGATAATGTTCCCTTCTCGGACCTTGTGTCTGGACCCCCTTCGCATCCGATCTGTTGTGTGACATAGTCACTTTTGTTGCCGTGCATGTTCTTGAGTTTCCATTTTGCTGCGCCACACCATTTGGCGGTGCCTTTGACACTACATACACGACTTGACATTACGGCATCATATATATGTTGACCAAACGGTGTTCTCTGCAAAGCTCATGTGACCACATCAGTCGTTCCCAACAATTCGTTACAAACGGTCTTCTCGACCAAACATCTCAACCCCTAACACAAAAGCCAAACACTCACACACATTGGGACAAACGTTGTTTCTGCCGGACCCAAACATATTCCCCCAAACACAATATCACAACCTTCAAACATTTTGTGACAAACATGTTATCCGAAAACATATCCCCAACAAAAAGATCCAACATTCACCACACTCTGTTGACACAACGTGTTCTCCGACACACATGTCCCCTAAACACGACCTCCACCATTCCACCCTCCCCCCACCAGGCTCCAAACATAGTTGGTGCCACAGACCCCACCTCGCCAGAGTTGGCCGCCTCCTGCCCCCTATGTTTCTACTTCGAGGTGCCGTGGCGTCCAGACCCTGGGGCAGCCGTTGACTGGGGAAACGCCAGCCCCACCCGCAAACAGACACAGGAACATCCTGCCCGACACAAAGACAAGTAACATGCAAAGGTAGCACAATGATAAGCGAGTTAGATGCATGGTAATTTTGCTTTTGTTCTTCTTTCTGTTCATCTGTCTGTCTTTGCACTCTGTTATTCTTTTTTTGCCCTTAAGTTCTGTTTTCTGCTTCAGAAGCATTCTGCCACCCTCACAAGCATCCCGCAGTTTACAGAGAGGGATGGAAATGAAGTCTTCCCCATGAGGGTCCGTCATACCTTCAGGTGCACCTGTACAGTTGGTATCACTGGGGAGGAGATCAGCACTGACACTTCTGCCTCAACACGCACACAGAGTGCTGTACTGAGCCCTCTTCTTCTGATGACAGCAAGTTGAAGGTTTGGTCAGAAAGACATGCTCAAACTAGCCCTCCTGACTACACACTCTCTACCTTGGAGCATGAACACTTGCCTCAGGAATATGTTTTTCTTTGTTTTCTTCACCTGAAATGCTGAAACCCGTCAAGTCATCAAGTTTTCAGCTTATATGGATCCATTCACATACAGGTACACTTTTACAACATTATGCATACAGGGCCACCATGGAATCATCTCATACAAAACAGCTACGTGAACAGTCCTATTGCACTTGGATTATTTCTCCAATGAAAAAAACAGTACCCATTATTACACTAGACCCCCAAAGTGGTTTTGCTTCTTTTTCAGGCTAAGGAAACCCTATAACTAAAAAAATCCAGATTTACCTTGATTTTTACCATCTTTGTTGCCTCACACAGGCTGTTAGGGTTTTAAAAGTAAAAAACATTCACCAGAATCTGTACAACATTTCACTGAGAAAAACTTTGACACAGTCAGAACTCTGCAGTTCCACTCATATGAGCCCATCTCCAGCCTCCTCGGCCCCATCCCGACCACTCTCTCCACCCCCGCCATCCCTCTCTCTCCCACTCTCATTCCCCCATCTTTTCTCCCCAACTCCATTTCCCCCCCCACCCCATCTTCTTCTCTATTCCAACCCACTGCCACCATCCCTCCTCTCCCACTACCTTACCCTCCTTGTCCCCCATCCCTCTTTCTCTCCCCATTCGACATTTTTTTTTTTTTTTTTTTTTTTTTTTTTTTTTTTTTTTTTTTTTTTTTTTTTTCTCCCCCCCCCCATCCATCTCTCCCACTTGCTCCATTCCCCTCCTTTCAACTGTCCCCATCCCTTCTCTCGCCACCACTCACCCCCCCCCCAAAAGACCCCCAAAAAAAACTCGCATTCCCGCCTCCTCCCCCCCCCCACCCACACCCCCCCAAGTCCCCACCCCCCCGTCTCCTGCAATCCCAGCTGTCAAGCTAAGCCAACGATCAGACAGGATGTGAAGCCGACTGACGTGGTTTGCCTTGGCAACTGTTGGGGTTAGTCGATCACCACCATGCCCCCCGTGAAGCCAGCCTTCATGGACCTTGTTGCGTCGTGATCAGCTCCACCTGCCACCCCCCCCCCACAGGTAAGGTCCATGTATTGCTTTTTGGGCCCAGCCCAACCGGGCAAAGGACCATATCCAAGGCTGTCACCCACCGCGACCCCCGCATTGAATTCCAACTCAAGTAATTAAAAAACACCAAAACCAAAAACAAAAACACAAAAACAAAAAACCTGCCATTCACACAACTGCACCTTCTTCCCAAAACACACTGAAATTTTTCCTTTAAAAAATCAGGGATTTAATGTTTAATCTCCCGCAGAAGTTCAAACAATCACATCAAGGTGGGGGACATCTCTGAACATGGAGTCTGCTGCTGTAAAGTGATTGTATGTCCCTCACCTCATGCACGTCCCCTAACACCACACCAAATGGTATTCAGACATGAGACCTGAGGGCCAGTTTGAGAAAAGCCCTGACATTTTCACAGGGTTCAGGATATCAGCGGCCGGACTCCCAGGTGGGCCCAGGGCAGATGGCCTCGAGCGGAGTTTGGGAGTGCAGACTTAATGACTTAATGACTCTTGTGAGACTGATGCTATGTTGTCAATCCATCCTGTGTTCCAACAATTCTTCACGTCTGCAGTCTTGTCAATATTTCTAGCTAATTCCATTTCTCAGTCCTTCAAAACATTTGAGCCCACTGATCTGTCCGTTTGACAAATCGAATATGGAGGTGCTGGCAGAAGGCCTTGACCAAACCAAAACGGGATAAAATATAGATTAGGATTATGAACTTGAGACCTGATGAGCTTAGCTTTTATACTGATCTCTGTCCACCTACCTAGAATCAATATGAACTCTGATTCTCGTTAGGGAAGACTAAACACCAAGCACAAAGAGTTTCTGGACTTTGCCTTCTAATCATGTCACACTCCAAGTACACAGTAAGTCACTATGTCATTACCCTCCCTCTAGTCCATTAAACTATGGAACTATAACATTTTAAACCATATGGACCTTTAACCTTTTTTTAAAGCATCTGTGAACTGTAATCTGGTATTCATCACAAGCAGATAAAAGAAGAGCTATTCAAATTCAACAATACAGTCTCTGTATAAAATGCTCATCCAGTTGTGCAATTTTCAAGACCTGTTCTATATTTCAAGAATATTTCAAGGTTTCTGCTGGGTAGGGTAAACTATAGGTGACAGACCTGAACTTCTGTTGAACTGAATTCAGATGAGAGCTTCTTTTTAGTTAGCTTTAATGAAGTGGTACACATAATTTATTTAGTAAGAATACTGTTTAACATGAGCAAAATATTTTTGTCCCCTGAACTCATGGTATGATCAAGACTCTTCACTGCACTGCTATTGCATTTCATCCTGCTGTGTTTATAAAAAACCTCAACATGTCGCAATCATATTTTAAGTCGCTCTAATAAGATTTGAACCCAAGAGCTACTCTCTCTGCTCTCAGTCTGCAAAAAAAAAAGCCAACCCATCCATCACAAAAAGACTGGTTCAGGCCAAGGAACTCATTAAAAACCATTCGACAGCAGCAAATGGGTTTTTCCCTGCCACAAAGGGAAATTTAATTGCTGTGTCGTCGAGCGACCTTTCTGACCAGTATCACGGTAAGCTCTCACTCCATCAATGGTGATCTCCAATACGTTGCGTTCCCATAACGACATCTGAACAGTGTTAGGGCATAAAGACAAAGTGTTTTGAAAGAAGCCCTAAAGTCAGAAGGCATATGTGCTGCAAAAGCTGTGCTTCATGGACTCCAAAGTTTTTTTCAGGTTGGCTTGAGTGTGACTTAGGGAGTTGATACAGATAGGGGACTGTGTCCATGTTTAACCAAGATCATGAACAATTTCAGGCTGGTACAGGCTGAATCGAATACAGCTCACACAGCTGTGGCAGACTATATGTGTGTGTTGGCACTTGCTTCACAGCTTCAGATGCAGTGTGAGAAATGTCCTTGAGTTTATGCTGCCTTAAAAATGGATTTCATGGTTTCAGAAAGTGGGCGAGATTTCCATTAGATCATGAGGATAAACCACCATAGAGGCACATGCACAGCTAGCTGCATCGCTACTGGATTCTTATACAAAATCTGAGGGGATCTGGAGTTTTCCTTGTGAAAGTGGGAGGTAGGGGGTGTGGCGGCAGTATTTAAAGAAAAAAAAAAAGAAAAGAAAACGCTGTACCTGAATGTCATAAGTTCATCTATTGCTCGAAAGAATGAATCTGGTAGTTACTATTTGTTATGTGAAACAAGGTCAATTTAAAGGTTATATTTATACTGGTGTAGCTGCTTTACATCCAAACTACTTCTGAGGGATGGAACAAGAGGTAAGAAAGCTACCAGCGCCCACCTGTGAGCTGTTTTCTGGATAGAACACTGGAACACAGCACGGGCACCTCGACTCTGGTGACACAAAAGTGAAAACAGGTAACACACAGAACAGTAAGACTGGATTCAAAAGTTCTCAGAATATCAGTACACACTAACGGCCAGACATTGACACCGAGTACACATCGTAAAATAAGTAACATGTGCAACATGCTCCACACTGCTGACACAAATGTACACACCTGAATATGGCACGCACACACACCACACACACACACACACAGCACACACACACCACATACACAAATAGTAAATAAGTACATTAAAAACAAATTCAGTTCTGTAACTTTATAATGCACTTCGCATGACCGATCCTCCCTTGGTTTTGTTATGCGCTATCTTGTGCTTCTTGTGTGCTAATGCTGAGCTTGCATGGCTGACAAGCACAAAGAACCACTACAAATAAAGAGTCAAGCAGTATTCCCTGTTTCTCACACACCAATCGAAACCTACAGCTCTGACTTATGCACAGACCTCTGGCAAGAAGACTGGACATACAGAGGGGATAACCAACTCTTTCAATTCCCTCCGTTTTATTATCACCAATGGTGGCCAAAAATAAGAGAGAGTTTATTGATGATTGCCCGAACTCTTAAAACCACCTGTGTGTTTAAAAGGTTTAGAAAGCTCTGCCGGCATTCGGACCCTTCCCTCTAAAACAT
>JADBJO010011069.1:0-2500 GCA_016801955.1 Conus betulinus
GGGAAGGCTGTACAGGTAGATCCACACTGTATTAATCTGACTACTAATGTTCCTGTTAGGGTCAAGTCTTACCCTTTGCCTTTTGCAAAGAGGGAGATCATTCAGAGAGAGGTTCAGGTTATGTTGGATCTTGGAGTGATTGAACCGTCTGTATCACCGTACAGTTCTCCAGTCGTTCTGGTGGGTAAGCCTGATGGCTCAATTCGATTCTGTATTGATTATCGGGCTCTCAATAAGGTCACTGTGTTCGACTCTGAACCGATTCCAGATGTTGAGGATATTTTCTGTCGTTTGTCTGAGGGTTGGTATTTTGTCAAAGTAGACCTTGCGAAGGGATACTGGCAGATACCTATGTTGCCTCAGGATAAGGAAAAGACTGCGTTTTTCAAACTCTTTTGGGTTGTTTCAGTGGACAAGAATGCCTTTCGGGTTGCAGAACGCACCAGCTACATTCGCAAGAATGATGCGGAAGCTGCAGTTGTATCAGTTTTCAGCTGTAAGTTTTTTTTTGATGATTCTTCTTGCAGCTCGTCTTTGGCAGCAGTTGTTGGACTACTTACACATGCTTTTGACCCGTCTCAGGTTGTTTGGGTTGACAGCTCGTCCGTCAAAAGTGCTGGCTGGTTTTCAGGAGTTGGAGTTTTTTGGGGACATATGATTTCCGTTGGTCATGTTCGTCCGGAAGTCAAGAAGTGCAAAAGATTTTGTCTGTGGGTAAGCCAACTACGAAGAAGCATGTTCGCTCTTTGTTGGGGCCTTTTGTCCTACTATCGCAGATATGTTCCTCATTTTGCTAGTCTTACTGCACCTTTGACTGAACTGACTAAGGGAGATACGAAGCGTCAGATTGAGTGGTCTGATGAGTGTCAGAAAAGTTTGGAGAAGGTTCAAGCTGTACTCAATTCATTTCCTGTGTTACTTCTTCCTAACTTGGATGAAGATTTTGTCTTACGTACAGATGCTAGCAGTAAGGGCATGGGTGCATGTTTGCTACAGGAAAAGTCAGGACTTTTACATCCTGTGCAATACGCTAGCAAAAAGTTTTCTGTGGTGCAAGAGAGATACTCGACTATTGAAAGGGAGTGTCTTGCTTTGGTCTGGGGACTGGACAAGTTTGCTAGGTTTTTATCAGGGAGACCTTTTGTTTTGCAAACTGACCACAGACCGTTGACATTTTTGAAAGCGTCAAAATCAAAAAATAATCGCCTGTTAAGATGGGCATTAAGCATTCAAGAGTACTGTTTCACTGTTGAGCCTATCTCTGGGACATCTAATATTTTCGCAGATTTGTTGTCCAGGGAGTAGTGCTATACCATGTGTGTTTTATGGTCTGTCTGCTGATGCTGTATTTTGTGTATTTGTGATTGATCATTGCTTATTCATTCCTGTCTTGTAAGCTACAGTTAGCTACAAGTTTGAGTGAGTATGGTCTACACAAGATACAAGTCTAGAATTGTGTATATACATTATTGCTGTATCATTTTGTGGTCAAATTGTCTGTATTTCTCTTACTTGCGTTCATGGGTGAAAATGATTTGGTGTAGTGTCATTGTAAATGACCATTGCAGATTGGCTGCTGTGCATGTTCATGGTCATGTAGATAATTTTGAACCATGATTGGTGATTTTTAACGTGTGTCTCATGCTATTGATCACACGATGGATTTCTTGAGGTTGTCTTTTGAAAGATCACTGCATATTTTGATATCTTTGTGTGGGTGCTTACTGTTCCATCTATGCATATAGTGCAGTTCTTAATGGTTTCATCTTGCATATTCTGTTGGGTTCGACAGGAAGTGTATGGATCATGCAAGTGTTGTGCTTAAGATGTGGATTATGTATTTTTGGAGATATTGAGGTGATCCATGGATAAAAAGTGTTGATTCCTTTGATGAATATACTTTGTGCATTTGATATGTATATATAGTACTTCTGGTTTTGGGTTCCTCTGTGGGGTATCCTTTTGCAAGATTTCTCCGGTGGAAAAATCTTACCCCGGGAAGGGGGGTGTCATGTAATGCGGAGCGATATTACGTATGCTACGCGATTACATGAGACGGTACAGATTAAGAAAAAGATTATTGATTCGTGCGTTACACTATAGGTTAGTCGTGTGATACAAGGGAGAGTACTGACTGAGCGTGGCCCAGGGTTTGAGTGAAATTTTTAACACTGTTCACGCGATTTGAATATAAACAAACAGGCGTTGGCCTGTATCGGTGCGCACTCTGAGAATGGAACAGACGACTTAGATGAAGAAGAAGAGGCGGACTGTGCCCAGTGATAAAGGCAGAGGCCTAACACATACAGAAGTATGTGAATTGTAGTTGAATGACCGGTACTCAAGCCGTAAGTATCTAATTTTATATTGTGAGAATCTAGATGATTCTCCATTTTGTTTTCAAACGGTTTATTGTCGGAAACCGAAAAACTATGTTTGAAAAATTGAAGAGTTCAAAAATGTTAAAGTGTAACATGACTGCTAACTGGCTGGCAGTGTT
>JADBJO010011069.1:12500-57500 GCA_016801955.1 Conus betulinus
TAAGCACAGCCGTTCACAAACACAAACACAAGCGATGAAGAAGAAGAGACAGGGTCTCCACACAGCAAGCACAATAAATCACGTCGAACTATCAGAAGAAGAACCGCAGATCCACAAGGCACAGTAATCCACAGAAGAACCGCAGATTCACAAAGCACAGTAAACACATACTGAATCACCGGCGAGCACGATTTCAGCAAAGTCCCATAGCATACAATAAACTTCGACGTATTGTTGATCTAAAACAAAAATTAGCTTCTCCGTGTATTGATATTACAAAGTTCACATCAATAACTCAGCCCGTCGGCACACATGCGGTGGTACAACTAGAGCACATAAATATTCTTGCAGGCGTTTTAACACTCTCGGTGACACAGCATTCACAAAAATTTATAACAAATAAAAACTTCATTCACCACTTTATACTTCACAAGGGGAGTATTGCGCATGTTAATGTCTGTACTGTTTTTATTGTTTTGTCGCTGAGGAAGGCATATTGCCGAAAATTTTTTCTTGTCTTTGTTTTGTGTCGTGCATTAAAACTCCGTTACTTCACACTTTGTTTTGTGTGCTCTTCCTTTTTTTTCGTCGTGTTCCGGTAACGCTGCAGTTTGTTTCATTTGTCATGTTCCTATGTCATTTCAAGTTGACGTCATGATTTACGTTGACGTCACAATACTACCCTTCCTAAAAAAAAAAAAAAGAAAAAAACCAACAATGACCGAATTGTTTTTTGAAGAAGAAGACGTAAACAAACAACAGAATACACAAACCCAGAAATCACACATCGACTCGACGGAAAACGAAGCCACTCACAGAAGGAGTTCGTGGAGTGTTTCCAGGGACTCCCACACAACAGAAAGAACACAAGTTGTCGTTCCGACGAACTCCGAAAGCCTTTGACATGCTACCTCGTTGCTGACCTCGCGGACAACCTCTCCATACCCACACGGGGTAGAGACCACGCATGTCTACTGACCACTCGGTCAGCCTCTCCATACCCCAACAGGGCAGAGACAATGGCTGGGCACGGGCTGCACCCAACACCCGGATGGCAATGCACATACAATGTCTGCTGACTACTCAGTCATCCTCTCCATACCCCCACGGGGTAGAGACAATGGCGAAAACACTCCCGCTCAGTAGTACTGTACGCCGTCTCACGATTCAGCAGCTTTCGACTAGCGAACACGACTGGGGGTGAAGAACATTATCATTTTCCCAGAGCAATACAGCACCTAAATCAACACCCAAATCAACAGAACTAGCATCAGTCCTGACAACAAAAGGATTACCCAATCTAGGTAGCAACACACAGGTGCAGAAGACAAGATTCCCTGAATCTTCCTCAAAGCTTCAGCACACTCAGGAGTCCAGAAACAGACCTGAAATCAAAGCAGAAACGACACGTACAATCTTTCTTCCTGACGAACGCAACTGAAGATGCATACGGACTATTCGATGGCTCAGTGATACCAAGATCCAACATGATACCAGTCTCTGTCTCAACAACCTCTTTCGCAGAAAAGGGCATTTCATAGCATTTCTTTCCAACAGGGACATCTGTTGTAAGAGGGATCTGTAGTAGTACACCACCTGAGAAAGAACCAGGTTTGGGAGTCAAAATGTCCTGAAAATCACCAAAGATAACGCGCAACTCCCTGGTACTTTTTGTCAAAGTACAATCAAACTGTACAGAAAGAACATCTCCATCTGGCATAGATGACGCCATCGGAACAGTTTAAAGTGGGAATGGGTAAAGCGTCATCACAGTCCTGGACGACACCAACTGTACAAAACCACTTCACGAACAGTACAAACAGACTCCGTAGAGGGATCCACAGAAAGACCAACTCCTGGAGAACACTCAAGAGAAACCTGTTCCTGCTCACAAGCCAAAGGTGCTATCTCTGACCAGGGCACTGAAGTACCATGTGAAAGAACAACCGTAGGGTACAACATCAGAAGCAGACACAGCAGCCACATCAGAAGACGTTAACTGAAAGCAAGACTTCGATGACTCGTCCTTCTGTTTCTGAAGAAGATCGGAACGGGAAATGTTCAGATCATCAGGGATCTGATACAAAGGCTTTTTGTCCCCAACATGCTTATCTCTAGCCCTCGTAGCGGCGGCAAAAGAGAAAGGTTCAACAGAGATACATCACAGGACTCACCGCTTACAGAAACTTCAGGAACATTACCCACGATGAGATCTGCGACAGGGCTATCCAAGACACAACAAGTCAAATCACCCACAAAATGAGGACAGTGACTGAAACTGTAGCCAGTGGAAACTCATCCACACGACCACCAAAAGAAACACACTTCACTGTGGTTCCTAACATCTGACTGTCAGAAACTAACCGCTTGCAAACACCACAAATGGTAGCACCAGTATCACGCAGAACAGAACTCAAAGTGTCATTCACAGAACCAGACTCCAAATGTACTTTGCCTGTGAACTCACCAGCAGCTAGACAAGTAAAAGGAGTATCAAGAACGGAACAACAAGCACTGGACTGTTTGCTGTCAGCTGAGTTCTCGACAACAGTAGAGTTGCCATCTACAAAGGACACTCATCTGGGTGGCCAAGGTTACAAATTCTACAAGGGTTTCTACCTGATTTCCATGGACACCTAGCAGCTACATGTCCTGTCTTCTTACACAAAAAACACACAACACTTGAAGACTGATCAGAAGCACCTCCTGAGGGACTCTTACTACCAGAGGTATGACGGGCGCCACGACCCCAATAACGGCTACCACCAATGTTATTTCCACGACCAGCTGAGTAACCAGAGTTCTGACGGTTACCACGACCACAATAACCAGCTACCGCCAAAGTTACTTCCACGATCAGCTGAGGAACCAGAGTAGTGGCCACTGTTTTTGAAAAGTAGAGTATCTGTTTCCTCTGTCAGGCTGATCACAGCATAGAGTTCTATCAGACAGACCGGGATATGGATTTCTATCAAACTGACCATGAGTTTTGTACCCAACAGAAGCAAAATGTTTACATCAGCTTTCCTAGAAAGCACCTCAGCAGGATGAGCACGTCTGTATGACTCTGCAGACTTGATCATCTCATCAAAAGTTTTCACATCCTTTTCGCACAGAAAGGTAGCCAAGTCCTTTTAGAGACACACTCCAACAACTGCTCACGCAAGATAAGATCCACCAGACCTTCAAAAGACTTACCAATTTTTGACAAAGAGATCAACGGTCATACAAACGCCTAAGTTCAAATGCAAAGGTCTCGAAAGTCTGAGCTAGGTTTAGCCTCACGGAAACGCTTACGAAAACCATCTGGAGTACATTGAATTTTTTTCAGCAAGCTCTCTTTCAGAAGCTCGTATGACACATTATTTTCAGCGAGACTGTGATACAGAGTTAAAGTGAAACCCTAAAGCAATGCAGACAGGTATGTAACCCACAAACTCACAGACCATCCCAAGGAACGAGCATGGCATGGGTTTCAAAACGAAACAAGTAACTGTCTATATCATCAGGTCTTTCCTTGAAGGGGGGCAACTTAGGAAAAGTAGAACGAGGGGCGTTAAACCTGGGAAAACCAGAACCCTGACTGTCATTATCCTGCCCTGAGACTGCACCTTGCTGGAGAAGTTATTTGTAACTGTATTCTTTTAGTTTCCTCTATCTCTTGCATTCTGTTTGTTTCCTCTTGCTCTTGTTTTTGTATCTGCTCCTTTTGAAGTTATTTCTTCTTTTGATTCTTTCCCTTCTTTTCATATCTTGAGCAATGCATTTATCCACATAGGCCAACAGATCTTCTCCCTCCAGACCACATACCTTACCTTGTAAATATTTTGCAAAAAAAAACTTTGTCCACGTCCACAGAGAATACAACAGGATTTTCTTCCTTAGCCTTCTGTGCCATAATGAAAATATGAAATCTGGACGCAAACACTAGTGGATCAAATGCAAACAACTGCTATCACAAGCAAAAAAGGGTTGAAACCTCTGTCCACTACACTATTTATGAATTGCAAAGAATATTTATTTTCAAACAAACATTAACGACAATCACCCTTATAAAGACTAAGTGTTATCAAAGCCAACAACAAAAAAGCTAGAAATAAACAATGAAACAGAAATTCAGGGATGTGGGGAGAAAGAAAAACACAATCGGTAATCATTGCCATTTAATCAGCAACAAGTATAAATCAAGCAGTGACATGAGAGTAATAAGGAATATAATCAATGCATTGTTATTTTTACACACACAAAGCATTCAAAATGAAACAACTAATAATTTGTTTTAAACTGGTTCAGGGCAGCCACTCACACACTCACTCATTCAAGAGAAAAGAACCCTAAGAATGCTGTAGAAGCAACACAATCCCCAAGTAAAGATAGAAACAGAAATAATCATAGCGATAACTGAAGATAATAAAAATAAAGCCCACAAAGGAAGGAAGAACTAGGAACTAGGCCCTCGTATCTCCAGAAACTATACAGAAGGAGATACCCCGTTACGCTGGAGACGGGAAAGAAAGTAGACACAATCAGACAACAAAACAATGCAGCGTAATTCAATTGTTCAAAAGGAAAGTCCTTGAGCGTGACCTAGCCTTTTTAATTGGGGCAATTATAAGGCACGAAAACAAATACTACCACTAAGGCAATTTTGAATTCAGTCACAAAAGAAATTTAACCACAGGGTCACCAAATGTTACGGATGGTATGCGGTGCGTGTTTTGCTGTCATGTTCGACTTGACTTCTTCAGCTTTTTTTTTTTTTCGTGTTGCTTTGGTTTGTTCTGGTTTTCTTTTCTTTTTTTTTCTTTGGGGGGGGGGGGTGGGGGGGGGAGTGCTTTGGTGGGTTTTTGTTTGTTTGTTTGTTTGTTTGTTTGTTTTTGTTAACAATTAAAAGCAAAAACCGGGGAAACATGATGAGGACCAAAATGAAGCTGGAATTTGACGAACTCAGCATTAAAAAACGCCGGCAATGCGTTGGTCAGACCCAGCGCCGGAGAGCTGGTCTGAACTAGGTAAAGTGTGTGTGTGTGTGTGTGTGTGTGTGTGTGTTTAGAATTGGTGTCTTTGGAGGAAACCCGAAAACAAACTTTACTGAGAAACAAACTTAAGTTAAAAGTACGGTTACTATTCCGCCGAGCGAAAGAGACGATCAGATTACAAGAGGAAACGCTTTTCGTTCTAACCTCTTTAGAATTCTTCAGGCAAGACAAACTACAACCAAGAAAACGGAGGACGAGTAATCGCTTATCTCTCCTCAAATTGGACGCAAAATGAATGTCATCCATTCATCAATGACACACCCATGTTGCGCCCCTTTGAGAAG
Organism: Conus betulinus; assembly: GCA_016801955.1. Lineage (NCBI taxonomy): Eukaryota > Metazoa > Mollusca > Gastropoda > Neogastropoda > Conidae > Conus > Conus betulinus. The sequence goes on from JADBJO010011069.1 coordinate 17,824, forward strand.
ATAAGTAAATGCTCGTTCTTCGCTTTCATGGTCTTGAATATTGCCTCCCTTGCCTGAAGAAGAACAAAGAGGTCGTCATTTTTCTCTTTCGTTCAGCGGAATAGCCATTTTTCTTTCAAGTTTGTTTCACTTTCCGCCTGCGGTCTGCTCACGTTGAAACTAACTTCATTCAGAGAACTGGAATCTGTCCAAAGGAAGAAGGAACTTTGGACTGCTCTTGATCGGTCAACCCACTGCCCTATGTGAGAAAGCCTGGATGTTATGTAAGGGAAGTAAGCATAATGGCGAAATGTAAGATTCGTAGTGATTATTCCCCTTGACTCCATATGCCCACCGCTTAGTCTTCATTTCGGAACGGTCAAGTGTAAGGATTTTTTTTTTTTTAAAGTTTCCTCCTCCACCTCTCCCTTTCTGCTTCCTTCTTCCCCTCTCCCCCCCCTTTCCACCCCTCTTCACACACACACACACACACACACACACACACACACACACACACACACACACACACACACACACACACATGGTGGTAGCTTAGTGTGTCCATCCCATCTCTCTCTCTCTCTATACACACACACACACACCACACACACACACACACACACACACATACATATATATATATATATATATATATATATATATATATATATATATATATATATATATATATATATATGAGTGACTTCCCTTGTCTGGTTGCCCGCAAGACAAACTTTTCATAGTTCCCATAATTTTTTTTTTTTTTTTTTTATCGTCGTCTTCACAAGAAAGCGTGTGAAAAGTCCGTTGAGGGTCTTCCATCGAATGTAGAAGAACGCTGCACGCCGCGCTGCGTGATGTGGCATTGTCGCCATATAAAATCGAAGGCAGGGATAATGTTGTGATCCTTCGGCTGACAACAATGTCCGTTGATTCCCCTGTTATGCGACCCCCAGCTCACAGTGCGGTGTTCGGGAGAACATGTCCGTCGTAGGTCAACAGGGACAGGAGAAGGGCTGAGGAACATGGCAAGCAAAAGGCAAGTAAGGCTGTGCCTTCCTCGTCCGGTCTGTTCTTGCCGATCCCTCCTAGTTTGATATACAATGGCGACAGAAGTGACGACAACGATGAAGATTCCTGTGCTGAGGCTTGTCAGTATTCACACCAACCCGCTTCCTCTGTGCCTCTGCCTGCACCGAGTTCGCTGCCCCGCGATGGACCACAGCGCATCGACATGACACCGTGCGACACGGACAGTGAATCAGTGACAGTCCTTCCCAGCTTAGGCTTGCCTTCTGACCCTGGCGGTGACAAGCTGTGTGATGATGAAGATGATACCGTTAACTCTGGTGCAGTTTACAATTGTGATTCGTCAGGGACTTCATCTACGCGACAAGAAATTGAAACATGTGTTGCAGTAGCAAATCCGAGTGAAACAGACAGTGGAAGTGACTGTGCAGATACCACTACTGCTGAAGCAAAGACACCGGAAACAGACAGTACAATCTCAGACATGTGTATGCCGTTGTGTGTGTGTGTGTGTGTGTGTGTGGTTGGGGGGGGGGGGGGAGACCTTCCGTATTGATACGGAATTACGGAATTCCGCATAGCCCCCCCCCCCCCCCCCCCCCCCCCCCCCCCCCCCCCCCCCCCTTTTTTTTTTTTTTTTTTTCCTCGCGTGCGCGTTCTGTGTTCCGATTCAGGTTTTTGCGCCACTCGTATTTAAAATCCGCTATCTTTTTTTGCTATCTTTTTTAAAGACCATATCATCGTGCTTTATATTAGTCAAAAATGGAGCCGATTAACACAACGACGAAGCAGAGGCACGGAAGGTCGACAATGACCTGAAGAAAAACTCGTGGGAGAAATGAATGGATGGATGAGATGGACGAACTGAATCATCCATTCCGAAAATGGCTGCGCAAAACAAATGAAGTGGGCACTGCTTGATGTATACTGTGCAGTGGGAAGCTTGTATACATCTTTTACAAGTCAAATGGAGGAAAAAAAATTCGATCAAAGTGCATTGCCTGGAGATGAAACATGTGGAGAGATTGAATGCGCTGAAACATACATCAACTGTTCCTGCTGCTGCTGCAGTAATGGCTCCTGTGTCTGAAGTTGATTCTCTGCTGGATGACCCCACTGCAGTCACTGACTTCTGTTTCCAAGACTCGCCCTAATGTAGGTTTAAAAAAAAACTGATTCCACTGATTTCTGTTTCCAAGAATCTCCCCACTGTGGTCATTGAAAAGCTGACCCCACTGCTGTCACTGACTTCTGTTATCATGATTCGCTTCACTGCAGCCACTAATTTCCAGTTCCATACTCACCTTGCTGCTTTAGCTGATAGACTTTTTCAAGTTCACTCATTGCAGCCACTGACTTTCTTCTCCAGGTTTGTTCAGTTGGGGTCACTGATTTATTGCTTCCAGGTTCATCCACTGTAACCATTGACTTTCATTTTTCAGATGCCCCAGTGCCACCAGCCACTGATTTCTATTGTAAGACTTGGCCCACTGCAGCTTTTGATTTTGCACAGTGTTTGTTTCAATCCAGTGCTAGTGCAGACATTGACTTTCTGCTGAATTTCAGCCATGTAAGACTAAAAAAAAAAAAAAAACCAGGAATCCTCATTCTTGAACTTATAAATTAAGTGATTGAAATTTGGCCACTATCTTCTATTAACATCTCTGGTGGTGAGTTATATTTATACACTGCATCCTATTTTGTTTTGGTGGTTTACTGAATTTAAGATGTATCCTAAGTACTTGGCGTAACATTTTCAGTTTGATATTTAAGCCGTAAGTCATATTTTGTCATATTTGGAGTCTTTTCGTAGAGAAGTTAATTGTTAACTTTGTTTTCAAGGGGGGGCGTTGCCCCCCCCCCCCCCCCCAACAATCCGTTGCCCCCCAGACCCCCGAGCAGGGCGTTGCCCCTACACTCCACCAAGGGGATAAAGCGGCCCCCTGGATCCCCGGCCTTTTCACTGTAGCTATGATTTTCTGCTCCCACCCCTGCTGGATACAAGACAAAACATTCACAAAAAAACACACACACACACACACACACACACACACACATGCGCGCACGCACACACGCGCACGCACGCACGCACGCACGCACGCACGCACACACACACACACACACACACACACACACACACACACACACACACACACACACACACACACACGTACGCACAATTCTCATCCAGACATTGCCAAGGACGAAAGAACAGAGTACAAAACGAACACACAGTCAAGCATGAATAGAACACACACACACACACACACACACACACACACACACACACACACACACACACAAAACATTCACTTCCTAATCTCCGGTGAAACTCACAGGCGTGACAGACCTGTTTTTTTTTGTTGTTGTTGTTGTTGTTTTTTTTTTTTTTTTTTTTTCAGCTGACAAGAGAAATCAGAATCAGAACAGAGGAGGCACCAGTCTTATCAGAAAGGCCCGGCTGCTTCCCCCCCCCCCCCCCCCCCCCCCCCGCCCACCCACCCACAGTTCCATGCTGTCCTTGTCTGACCATACACAGGACGCAGCAAGCCCCCAAAATAATTGTTCATCGGGACAGCAACAAGTGAGGCAGTGGGGTGCCCACGATACTTGCTTGGCGGTGGCATTTTTTTTTTTTTTTTTTTTTTTTTGCCGGTGGGCTCTGCAAAGTCGTGAAAATATGGGCTGGTACACCCATGGGAACGCTCCCGTGAAGGGTCTGCCATGTCACATCCGGTGGCCATTACAAAATGGCATCTGCCAGGGAGCAATCATGTCTCTTCACGTGTTATGGAATGCCCTGTGCGTGCCTGCAAACTATGTGAACACAGCGCAGGCTTCCAAGGGTGGTGCAGGATTGCTCCCAGCTGCTTTGTTCGGCAGTTGAGGACAGTACTTCTCTGGGTCCTACCCGCATCTTCGGGTCTATCTTTTCTTTCTGGTCAACTTTTTTTTTTTTTTAACTCGAACAGGGGCAGGGAAGCCAGGAGCTATTCTTGAACTGGAAGCTTCAAAGGTGGTCGATGAGGGATTGTAAGAGGGGAATCCAAAAGGAAGGTCACCGTTGGCGTCATTCGCGCCGAATGGGGAAATGGTGAAAGGTCAGATCGACACGTTAAACGCAAACTTGTGAGTAGAGTTCTGGGCGAGAGTCTTGAATTGGGAACCTAAGGCCCAAGCCATTAGTAAACAACTGAGAGTCGTTGTTCTGAGAGTCATTTAGCTGAGAGTCGTTTAGCTGAGATTTGTTCAGCTGAGAGTCGTTTAGCCACCATGATGGAGTGGATAACATCCGGGACGAGAGGGCTGGAAGGTCATGAGTGTTAAAGGCATCTATTTTGGGGAGTTTTTGCCTTCGGGCAACTCATGCAGAACTGGGTGTTCTATGGCCTGGATTGGGGAGCCCGGAATCACACAGTCGATTCATATCCACTTAATAGATGAATCTCTAAAGGTTCTGTACAAATTTCTCGACTAGTTCTGCAGGGGTGTGTATCTCTCGGGCCTGGCGAAAGCTGAGGTATATTTTGAAAGAAAAGGTAGAATGCAGCCCCCGTCATACAGTCTCTGCCCCGAATGGACCTCTGCGGCATTATCTTCATCGTCCCTGGCTTACCTGATCATTAAAAAAAAGTCTCAAATTCTGTGCCTCTCCATCCATGCCCCGCTCCTCTTGTAACCTCCATCAGTTTTGATTTACTGTACATGTTCAGACCAGTGGTGAATCCATGTCAAATTGTCCGCATCAGCTAATTTACTGGGGCTGTCACCGAACGGATGTGCTAGCCCCTCTCCTCACCCACTTCCACTTTTCAGGAAGTCAGCAGCTGGACTGTGTAGCTGTGGTGTACTGTGTAGCTGTGGTGTGTATGGACTGTGTAGCTGTGGTGTGCATGGACTGTGTAGCTGTGGTGTGTATGGACTGTGTAGCTGTGGTGTGTATGTTGGATCAGATCAGCAGGCACCACTGAAGTAGCTCAGCGGTAGGGCAGTGTCTCCTCCGGTGGGTTGCTTCATGCTTGATATCACTATCACGGTAAAGGGGGAAGGGGGGGGGGGGGGGAGAGGGGGGGGGGGGAGGGAGGCGAAGACAGACAGATGATGGGAGGCAGGTTCAGGAGCCACAGGACAACAGCCAGCAAAGAAAACACGGAGGGACAAAGTGGAGTTTCTTTCCTTTTATTTTCCTTCCAAAGTCAGGAGCTCACACCAAGAACACGCCCCAGGAGCACGCACCAGGAGTTCTACCCTGGGTACATTCTGCTCTGTCTCACACACAGCGCTCGAAAACATACAGCCTTGCGCGAGCCGGACCGCAAAGCCAGCAACACGACGCTGCGGGCTTCACCAGACAGGTACTGATATACATTGGTGCCATCTGTCGCAGCTTCGGTGTTGTCTGGCTCGCCGTCCGTTCAAAGAATTCAAATCCACTATCGATGAAAACCTTAGAACCCAACGAATGAAAAATGATGCATGTCACATTTGATCATTTTGTTGCTGTATGAAGTTATTGATGATTAAAGTCGGAGAGCGAACCCCACTTTCAACGAGTTTGTGTCATATTTTTCTCTACTGCGATAAGAAATACTAAACAGCATGAAATAATTTTGTGATGAATAATAGCAAGCTTTTCACTCTTTTCTTGCGTATAAATTTGATTTTCCAAGACTGTGTCTGAGCGGAGAACTTTGTCTTTGAAAATGGATAGAAAACACAACTGGCTTTCCTCTTTGCCAGGCCGTCGACACGGCTTTTGTTGCGATTTTCGATTTCAAAAACACTCTGTGGAAATGGACGACTGGATAATAATTTTCATACATTTTAGTTATATTCGTCATAGAAATAGAGTCATTACCAAGATTTCGATGGGGAAGTCTGAATTTCGTAGAATGACAATTTAGATCAAAACTCCGACGAAGAGTGGAACGAAGGTGACTGTTCAAGAATGGTCGGCACCGTCAGTCATTTCGTGTGGCTGCAAGTTTGAGCGGAAAAGATCCTAGGCATGCGATATACGATGAGAGCTTACGGACTTTACTTTTTTTAATATATGCTTTTGGATTCTTCAGTTTTTTCTCATACTTTTTGCGAAATCAAGAAATATTCAGGGTTTGGGCTGAGGAGGATTAAAAATGGCGCCAAGATTTATTGTGCAAAATACCAGTTTAGTGAAAATATGGGCTTTTCGGTCCAGTACAGTTGTAACGAATAAGATACGTTAATTTTTGTGACGTCAGTGACATGTACATAATGATGTAGGTTCTGAGACATTCACATTGTTAACAGTTTACAGGAAATATTCGAGATTTCATCAATCAAGGGAGGTAAGGGGGAAGGTTGCTGTCGAAAATTTTGTCTACTAGGGGTAACCAAGAAATATGTACTGTGTTAGCATGGCTACATCACACAACAAAATGTCGATGTAGCTGTATACTGGAATTTGGAATTTGTAGATTGGAGAGTAATGCCTCTGAAGTAGCATAGAAGATGCGACAGAGAACAAAGAAGAAGAAAAAGACGATGAAGAAGAAAAAAGAGGAGGAGGAGGGGAAAATGTGAGTCACGATTCAAGGATTTTGCTTATCGCAATCAAACTCAGTTCACACATTTGCAACTGAGCCGACTGTGATCTTTCGCTGGCAGACACAAAACTTTCCGCACGTGGCCTTGTACATAGAGAGTAAAGTCATCCGGAAGTTGTTGCTCCAGATGAGCAGCCAGACGAAGTTGGTGGAGAATCCGAGGTGGTTAAACACCATCAGGATGAACATCACCAGCAGGTCTGTCGACGCCTTCTGGCCTCCCAGCTGGCATGACATGAGAACACGTAACTTGTTGACCTGAGCAGGACCTACCAGCACCATGAAGGACCCGATGTTGATGCTCAACAGGCGGCTGACCCTTTCCAGTGAACGCTCTGTTCGTGATGGTGTGGTCCTGGCTGGGGTGCCAGGTCCACGGCAGGAGAAGCGTCTGAGCAAGGTAGGGACGATCAGAGCAAGCATGGTAGTGTGAGGGATGATGTAGGTCATGCTGATGTCCACGAAAGCGAAGACCTTGACCGCGGAGCTGTAGGTACTGAACGTTCCACAGCGCAGAGTGCTGAAGCTGGTTCTGACGAGGTCTGGGCTCCACAGGATGACCCCGCACATCAGGACACTGGAAAAAAAAGACACACAGGACGATCTTGACCGCCTGCCGCGCCGTGAGGAAGTGGAGCACCTTTCTGGGGAAGAAGTTGCTGAGGAAGCTCTCCACAGTGAGGCAGACCATCGTCCACACGGACAGAGACCTTGAGCAGTAAGACAGAAAGACCGTGGTCTGGTACACTCTCCAGTGGTGCATCCACATCAGCTCCATTTCCGTCCACAACAGAGCGCTGGCCACCAGGAACAGACTGTTGCTGGCAGACAACACCGCCAAGTAGACGTTGGTCGACATCCACCGCATCCTCGCGGATAGGAAGACCGCGAGGGAGACACCGTTGCCCAGGATGCCGAAACTGAAGATGGCTGGCAGAATGTAGATCATCGGCCAAAATGCTGTCCCGCTCAACTGACTGCTAATGACTATCTCTGACATGTTCCTTGCAAGGTTCCTGACATCGGGGAGGCAGCCTTCTGTGTATGTGATGTCCCCGCTGTCTTTGCTGACGTCACTGACATGGAGAAGGTTGTGGTCCATGTCTGTGACGGTCCTGTTTGTACTAGTTACGTCACTGACGGTAATTTGGACGTCATTTGTGTCCTTGACGCTCTTGCACTGGAAGATGTTGTTGGAGTGGATCCATGGTGAAGATATAATGTTGGAGTGGATCCATGGTCGTGTGAATGATCGAGAACAGTTTGTATCTCCTTTGTTGATAAAGGCCTTTATCGATGCTGGTTGTTTTTCAGAATATGGCAGACATATTAATTGTTATCGTCTTTGTGGGTGATCTTTGGTTTTATAGCCGTGAATATGTGACTCATCCTGTTGAAACGAGCTGCACATGTAACAGATGAGCATAGAAACAGAAACGAAAGCAAGAATAACCTTTCTCTCTCTCTCTCTCTCTCCCCTCCTCTCTCTCTCTCTCTCTCTCTCTCTCTCTCTCTCTCTCTCTCTCTCTCTCTCTCTCTCTCTCTCTCTCTCACCCCAAACGTCAAACCCGATGTTATGATCCCGCACATCTATCTCCTCTTTGTGAGTGATGCACAGACCCCCTGTCAATGTGGTATATGGAGAGGGAAGTTATGCACAGACCCCCTGTCAATGTGGTATAGGGAGGGAAGTTATGGACCCCCGTCCCCTCGTCCCTCTCTCCACCTCTCTACTCCCTGGGAGTGGGATATGCAAAGCCTCATGCACAGACCCCCCCTGTCAATGTGGTATATGCCTGAGGGGGAAGTTATGCACAGGACCCCCTGTCAATGTGGTATATGGAGGGAAGTTATGCACAGATGCACAGACCCCAATGTGGTGTATGTGGGGAAGTTAGGCACAAACCCCCCTGTCAATGTGGTATATGGAGGGAAGTTATGCACAGACCCCCCTGTCAATGTGGTATAGGGAGGGAAGCTGGACAAAGGTTTACAAAGTGCTGGTAAAACTGACCTGAAAAAGACAGGATTACTGACAGACCAAATTGCCATGGAGGGAAAACAAGTGGAAATCGAACTTCGATGACAAGTGGTCGAAACGATTAAGACAAGATCATGATGAATGACCGAAATATTCAGTCTTTACCTTCATTGCCTTTGCTATCTTCTCAAACATGAATGGTAATCAATGTTCCAGGTCACTGTCACGCAGATCAGAGATTAATTCAATAAATACCGACTAACAAAGACATTCGACTGACAATTTTTTTTTTTCTAAATCAACTCCACATGAAACATTGGATTAAACGTCCATCCCCGACAGGGCCCCGATGTTGCTGACTGGTGACTTTGTAAATCCTAAAAGACTTGTTCCAAGGCTGATAAGATCTGGGTGCCACGCATGTAGACTAATAAACTGTACAACCGGCTCCTTTTGGTTCCAGTCACGTTCAATATAAAAGAGGACATTATCCGTGTTGGCATCAGTTCATGCCTCTCTGGTCCTGTGGCCCTGGACACATGGAATAACTTAACAGCCCTCTATCTGAAAACTTTCCCACTGGCTCCTGTGGCATTCAGTATCTTAATGCCTGCCAGAGGTACACATCATTTGGATAATACTATCATTTCGTCCAACTCAAACTTTTTAAAAAAAGCAGCCTGTGAACATGAAACACAGTGTTATTTTCATTCACCATTATCCCACTTTTTTTTTTCTTTTCTCTTCCGACACAGGTTTGTACAAAAAAAAACCTGTTTTGTACAGAAACATACAGCATCCTAACCAAAGCGAACCACCAGACTGGCGGAAAGTAGCAAAAACCGTTGTAACAAAAGGAGACCGAACCTGGAATGCCAACGAATCGCCAAGTATTCAGTGGAGCTGGCCGCTAAATGCATTCCCAGCCATGTCAGCCCGCCTCACCGTGTCCGCCCCCATCATCTGCATTCAGTCGTCAGCCCGTCTCACTGTGTCCGCCCACATCATCTGCATTCAGTCGTCAGCCCGCATCATTGTGTCCGCCCACATCATCTGCATTCAGTCATCAAGTCAGCCCACATCATCTGCATTCAGTCATCAAGTCAGCCCACATCATCTGCATTCAGTCGTCAAGTCAGCCCACATCATCTGCATTCAGTCGTCAAGTCAGCCCACATCATCTGCATTCAGTCGTCAAGTCAGCCCACATCATCTGCATTCAGTCGTCGTCAAGTCAGCCCACATCATTGTGTCCACCCCCATCATCTGCATTCAGTCGTCAAGTCAGCTCACATCATTGTGTCCGCGCCCATCATCTGCATTCAGTCGTCAAGTCAGCCCACATCATCTGCGTTCAGTCGTCAAGTCAGCCCACATCATCTGCATTCAGTCATCAAGTCAGCCCACTTGTCACTTTTTTTTCATCGACGTATGGCTGATATCAAAATGATGCACTTTGAAGTTCCCATGGTGGGCTGGGAGATGCGGGAAGTTTAGGTCGATTTATATCGTTGAAGTTAATTTTTGACTCACTGAACAGATCTGAAGTCAAAGTTCCAATAGTTGTGAGTGAAAAAATGATTTTGCCCTTTTTGGGAAGCTAATGTCAGATCTCAAACTGACTTCATTCTCAACGTTGTTGTCACGTGTTGCAATTCGTAAGACACTTTTTTTGCAACAGCTAGCCGTCGATGTTCATCTAATGGTAATACTCCTACTTCGTTATATGTTCCCAAAGATGATGCATGGTACGGCACACCAAGAGCCAGTTTGAAAGCTTTCCAATCCAAACTTTGCATCTTATTAAGTAAACTTTTCGGAGCACTGAAAAAAAAAAACACAAAAAACTTCCTGTCCGTAAGAGAGTCTAGAGCGTATCAGTGACAATGCCAGCTGTTTCAGTATATTAGCATCTTGGCCCCCAGTTTTGTTTCTGTATAACTTTTAAAAAGTTTAAGCTTTTTCGAGCCTTTTGTTGATAAATATTGTATATGATAATTTCACGACAATTTTGAAGTAATATATACTCCGAGAAATTTCACTATTTGTCTGTACTCAAGAGTCTCGCCATTTATTTGAAAAATGGGTAATTCTGGTGGATCTGGCCCACTATTAAAAAGTAGAAGATTTGTTTTTTTCCGGGTGATAGCATTAATCCACTCTCCTTCATGTAGTTACTTAAATTATCGAGTTCCAGTTGATATAATTTTTTTTTAATAATTAAGCTGTCTTTTAGGTGTTTTCCCTTTCATAGTAACTTTCATCCACATAACTATGTCATCTGCATATTGTACTAGTACAACATTATTCGATACAGACTATGGCAAATCATAAAGCAAAATATTAAATAAATAAGGGCAAGAACTGACCCCTGTGGGATTCCCATTTTAGGAAATCGTCGGGTGGAATACTTGTTGCCAACATTTGTCTGCATGCCTCTTTCAGATAAAAAGTTCTTAAATTATATAACCATATATATTTCCAGCTAGACCAATACTTTTTAGTTTGTATAGTAATCTATCATGCTGTGTGTGTGTGTGTGTGTGTGTGTGTGTGTGTGTGTGTGTGTGTGTGTGTGTGTGTGTGTGTGTGTGTGTGTGTGTGAGAGAGAGAGAGAGAGAGAGAGAGAGAGAGAGAGAGAGAGAGAGAGAGAGAGAGAGAGGTATAAAATTCTTTTTTTTAAAAGTGTTATGTACGTACTAAGCGAATACGTTGCCTCCTTTGCTGCAGACAGAGATACATTTGTAAAGCTAAGTTTAAAAAATGAAACTCACTCTGTTGGTTTAAGTAAATAGTGTGATTACACTTTTCCCTTTTTTATGTTTCGTACCTACCCCCCTCCCCCATCTCTCTCTCTCTCTCTCTCTCTCTCTCTCTCTCTCTCTCTCTCTCTCTCTCTCTCTCTCACTCTCTCTCTCTCTCTCTCTCTCTCTCTCTCACTGAATGCATGCGTATCTGCATGCGTGCATGGATGCGCGTGCAGACACGCGTGCGCGATGTGCGTGTGTGTGTGTGTGTGTGTGTGTGTGTGTGTGTGTGTGTGTGTGTGTATGTATGTGTGTGTGTGTGTGTGTGTGTGTGTGTGTGTGTGTGTGTGTGTGTGTGTGTGTGTGTGTGTGTAAGAAACTATAGTACTTGCCTTGGTCCATATCATATATCTCTATGAGTCACTTGAAAAAAAAAAAGTAATACAAATTCTGGCTTTTCTGTAATTCGTGGATTTATGAGGCTACCCCACCCCGATCCCTGTCAGTTCCTAACATTCCCACCCGCATCTCGCCGGCACAGCTGTTGACAACAGGAATGAATGGAATTGAACCTGCTCTCCCTCGTCTGCCTCAACGACTTTTTTTTTCCCGAAACCTCTAAAACCAAACTGACTACCCACGCCCACCCATCCCCACCCCCCCCCCACCCCCAACCCCCTGCCACTTCATCCTAAGGAAGTGATCCAAGCGGAAACGAAGTTTATAGTTCTGTAAGTCGCTTTGTTCGCGTATCTTGTTGGAAAAGCAAACAAACCATTAACCGAAGCTGTGCCTCCCTGATGATTCTGATCCAGCGGACGAAAGGCCTCGGAAAAGGCGATGTCGATGGTTCTGTCTTCTAGGTGGGTTACAATGGTTCCCATATGCCTCTAGTGAAGGATTTGATAGTAAGGAAAAATATTTCCTTATGTTTTCCTTTTTTTTATTTTCTTTCTTCCCGTCTTCCTCTCCTTCCACCACATCTCTTTCTTCTTTCTTCTTTCTTTCTTTCTTTCTTTCTTTTTTTTTTTCTTTTTTTTTTTAATAAATCTTTGCTAAGTCGTTCATGTGATGATGGAGGAATAGTTAGCCTGCACTTGTTTTCCCCCCACTATTTAACTGTATAACAAATGAACAAAAAAAATAAACGTACCCACTTTTGGGACTCTCTCCTCTCACATTTTCATGGACTCACGAGGCATACTGATATGCCGTGAGCGAGAGGCTTTTGATGTTCTATCTGAGCCACAGACTTGGCCAGATGTTGCAGTCACTGTCTTGCTTGCCCATGGACGACTGAGTGGGTAGTCTGTCATACCCCGGGTGGACAGATGCGCAAAGCGCGCGGCTTGTGGCCAGCAGGCATTTTCACCCGGCTGTTCAAAGCGGAGATGACATGGAGGAGAATAGAGCGTGGTGGGGGTGATGGTGGTGGTGGGAGGTGTGTGTGTGTGTGTGGGGGGGGGGGGCGTGTGTGTGTGTGTGTGTGTGTGTGCTCGCGCAGTGTGTGTGTGCGTGTGTGTGTGTGTGTGTGTGTGCGCGCGCGCTCGCGCAGTGTGCGTGCGTGCGTGCGTGCGTGCGTGCGCGTGTGTGTGTGTGTGTGTGTGTGTGTGTGTGTGTGTGTGTGTGTGTGTGTGTGTGTGTGTGTGTGTGACGTCACTGAGGTGGGATCGTTGGACAAAATGGCAAAAATCACGCTGATTGATATTGACTTGAAACTCTCAAGCAAACAAACTGTTCTCGTAATGGTTTTGTCGTGACTGTTTTTAAAACGTCAACTCTGAACAAACAAACAACAAACAAAACGACGAAGACAACACATGCACGCAAACTGCTCGGTAGGAATTGGAAGGGAAAGAAACTCAAGACTGCTTTCCACGGTCGTTGATGAGCTGCCTTTGATATATTCATTGACTGTTGGCGCTATGCATCTGAGACTGTTACGTCTGTAAACAAGAACTGTTCCAGACAGCGCATCTCACGGAGTAATGCTTCACAGCGGGAGGCAGAGCAGCGAAGAGGATGGTGAAAAGCAAGTATAAGACAATAGATGAAAAGGGCTGATATTGTCATACAGCACAGGCACAGCGTGGTGGTAGCAAAAAATTTGAGATTGATTTAAAAAAAAAAAAAATGGTAGCCTGCTGTCCAATGGACAGAGCATTTGCCTGCTAAGATGTTGGTTGTGGGTTCGAACCACTCTTGAGAGGGTTTTTTGTTTGGTTGGTTTTTTTTTTGTTGAAACCCAGCTCTGTCACCCAGCAATAAATGTGAGCCTGATGCAGACCAGGGAAGGTCGAGGGCGGTCGACCTTTGATCCTGCTGTGCTCTAGACACAGTGAGCCTCTGACATTTCGCTGCCTCTACGGAATGTTATCCCCCACCCCCTCCCCACCCTCCTTTTCTGTTTGAATGGAAAGAAGTCATGTTTTATCGAGAAGTAGAGCAGTGTAGACGGCGGTGAAGGGCAAGTGTCAGACAGTGGATGTATGTATATCTGCATATGTATGTATATGTATGCATGCATATGTATATGCGTATGTGTGTGTGTATATAAAGGTACGCATAAAGGAAAGCGTCATAGCAAACAGTTGACATCGCAGCTGTGCCCGCATCCACATTCAGGAAGCTGTCACACCTGGTTCTGTCAACTTTCCTTAAGGCTCATGTCGCTTAGTCTGCCGGCCGGCCGTAGGGACAGCGAAGTGTCCGAGGCTCACTGTGTCTGGAGCACGGCATTATGAAAGGCGGAGCCCATCCCCTCTCCCTCCGCAGCCTTCAACCTTACCCGAAAGGAATCGGGAGCCCAAGCACAGCCAGAAATGACAGTTGTTTTTGAAGCTGAGAAACTCCGACCTTACGTGTGCTTCGATTTCATAACCGTCACCCTCGCAGACAAAAATATTTTTTGCAATAACTACGGGCCCCACTGGTTTCCTTTCATTCAGACGAACATCCTTTGTGGTTTAACAGAACCGGAAATCACCAAAACCCTCAGAACGGAAACACCGATAACTGATTGGGCTGAACATGTTCTGTTGTCACGATGATCATGCAGGCTGAACTGCGTGAGAGCGGATGTGGGCACAGACGTTTGGTCTGCAGGATGTTGATCATTGATTTAGGATACACATCTTCATGAAATGAAGACTAACTTTATGAGCAGGTATCCCTCATTTAGGTACTCAGACAACATCATGCCCCTCCTCCCACCGCCCCCCACCCCCACTCTCTCTCTCTCTCTCTCTCCTCCTCTCTCTCTCTCTCCCACCCCTTCGACCTGCGATCACAAACTCTACTCTTCCAAGCATGTGCCGTTTTTGCAACCACGGCAACATGCAACAGACAATGTAAACAGGTCATAGAAGTGAAGAAAATCAGAGGCGGCAAAGCCGCTGATCAACTGTCACTGGAACAGGTCATTTCGGCAGATGTGGGGGTGGGAGGGGGGGGGGGGAGGGTGATGGGACGGATCCAGTTTTAGTCGTCCATGGTGGCCAACAAGTCTGCAAAACTAACCACTGCTCCGTGGTGGCTACTTCAATTTTTTTTTCTTTGCATATATTATAAACACAGTTTTTATTTCAAAACTTTGGAGGGGGGGTGGTGGTGGTGGTGATCCTTTGTTGTCAGATACCACAGGATGTGTCTCTTATATCTACCTAATCATTTCAGTCTTCCATCTTGTTCTTATATCCTCTTTCATTTAATGCTGTTGTTTTCCGGAGGCTTGACATGATATATCATTCCGCAGGTTTTACTCGACTTTGGAGGCTCATCAGCACACTGCGGGGTGGCATGGCAGAAAGAGCCAAGAGAGAGGTGGCGGATCTCTCTGGAAGGGCGTTAATGTGATAGATCAACGTCAGGCAGCGCAGTCAACCTTCCAGCTACTATGAGTGATGGCAGGTCTAGCCTGTGTGGTCGGGGCATGTCTCCTAGAGATGTGGGTGGTCGGTGATGCATGCCATGGGGCGCTGCCAGACTGCGATTGCCATTGCCTGGCAAACCATGTTTGGGGGTCGGCATGGTGGGCACTCCTGCCGGGGTTGATTTTTAAAAAAAAATTGCCCTGGGGCCGTAGTCGGTGAAGACGACGGAAGAGGATGGTGCCGCACCCAGCGATGTCCGTCGTGCTTCCTCTTTTAGGCAGCCTCCCGCGGCACAGGACCGTCGCCATCCGAGCATGAAGAAGGTCCACCCGGTGGCCCTGAAGACAGGCCTTTTGGGGAGGGAAAAAGTTGAAGATTACCGAAGCCCACAGTCGACTGACCAACTCCACAGAGTGGCCACCAGTTCACACAGAACAAGAACCAGTTGATGGACACCAGTACACCAAGGAGAAGAGGAAGACCCGGCCTCTGGAACGACAACCAGAGCAAGATAGGACAGCCCCCGTCCAGAACCAAGCCCAAGACTCGTGCCAACGACCACACATCCTGCCACCTAAACTACAGACTTCGGTCTGGGACACCGTATCCTTCAGTGGACTCAGGCCCACAGGGCTTTACGTCACTCTCACCTCTACCGCTACCAGCAGACAACCAGGATCCTGTGGATAGCCTGATGAGCTCTTCACAGACCGAAAGAGCTGTCCCTCGCCAGTTCTGCTGATCAGCTGTCTGCAGGAACAACAACAGTACCAGAGCACTCACAGACAAAGGAGTACTTCTGACGCCCACCGCCACTGACCCCCATGTCTGTTTTTTAGAATGTCTTTTTTTCAAACTCGGGCGTTCTTTAATGTTCGCCACAGTCCCTGTTTTGAAATTAAAGGCTTCTTGGCCAAAGTTTTACTTCTTCGTGTTGTTGTTTTCTGTTTTTTGCAGGATCTGCAACCTGTGAGCCTTTCAATGTGTAGAACGGTGTTCAGTGTTTAAAACCTGGGATTAAGAAAACTCTCTGTCTGTCTGTCTGTCTGTCTGTCCGTCCGTCCGTCCGTCCGTCCGTCCGTCTGTCTGTCCTGTCTGTCTGTCTGTCTGTCTCTGTCTCTCTCTCTCTCTCTCTCTCTCTCTCTCTCTCTCTCTCTCTCTCTCTCTCTCTCTCTCTCTCTCTCTCTCTCCAGACGAAAACAGATAGATTGCCAGAGATGGAAACAAATAGATAGATGGATTGGATGGGCAGATAACTCCACATGTGCCCACTGTTAGGTATATGTATGCATGAGTGTATACAATGTTTATTTGTTTTTTGAATGGTGGGATTGCTATTCATGTGCGCGGATGGACGGGCAGGGGTACTGTGCACTCCGCATATTCAGATCATCATACCCATGGACAGAGACGTATTGACCGATGGGTACCTTCCAAATGGATGATATTGGATGATAAAAGAGGTATGAGTATGTGGTTAGATGGACAATCAGTTCCATATGTGCATAGATGTACGCCTGCAAGGATGCATGAAATAATAGTATATATATATATATATATATATATATATATATATATATATATATATGCGTAGATACTCTACATAAATGATTGAATGTATGAGTGAATGAATGAATGAATGAATGAATGAATGAATGAATGAATGAAATGAATGAATGAGCGGACGAATGAATGAATGAGTGAATGAATGAACGAATGAATCAATCAATCAATCAACGAACAGGCTGGTGTGTTTGCGTGCGTACATTACACGTATGTAAGAATAAATTAATGACAAGACAGGTATACACGTGCATAGAAATTTTACATATGAATATGAAACGAATTAATGAACGGCGAACCAAACATCTGCATGGTCATTTCACATGGAAGCATGTAGAAACTAACGAACACTTCTACAAATGAACAGGCCAAATAGTATCACATGTGCACGGCTATCTTACATATGTAAATGAAAGGACGGATAGTCGTACGTATGCACTGACGGTTTCAACCACATATGTACATGAAAGGATTAGCTGTGCATTAGTAGGGATACTATTCACTGTGCATGTATTTATGGGTAGACAGATAGATGGGTAGATATAGGTAAGAGAATAGTTTAATTAGGTGCACTGTTTTTTTTTTTCCATTATTATCATGGATCAACAGAGATGGCCAGACTGAACAGGGTGTGGAAGAGCAACATCAAATTCAACACAAAATTCCGGCTCTACAAGTCACGACTGGTCTCCATCCTGTTATATGGCTGCGAGACATGGACACTGATGGCCGAAACAGAAAGAAGAATCAAGGCTTTTGAGACCAGGTGCCTGAGGAAACTACTCTGCATCTCCTACAAAAAACACAAGACCAATGATTATGTGCGGAACCTTGTCGTCAACCTAGTCGGACCCCACGAACCACTTCTGGCAACCGTCAAACGACGGAAGATGGCATGGTTTGGCCACGTCATTCGTCACAACACCCTCTCCAAAACCATCCTTCAAAGTACCGTTGAAGGAGGGCGTAGACGAGGAAGGCAGAGAAAGAGCTGGTCCGAAAATATAAAGGACTGGACCAAAATGACCATGCCAGATCTCCTCACGACAGCTACAAGCAGAAGAGGCTGGAGAGAAACGGCGGCTGCCTCATCACGTCCCCCCAACGACCCCAGCGGTCAGGTGAATGACTGATTGATCATGGATGAACGGATAGATGTATTGATTAAGGTACTAGGTATTATGCTGTATGTTGAAACCTTTTAAAAAAAAATAATTCTGGATGTTTGAGTGAATGAATGTACAGATCTAGTGGGGACTGTTGGAGAACTGATATGTGCATGAATGTATCTATGTATGTATGCATGTATGTTTGTAGGTACTCTCTCTCTCTCTCTCTCTCTCTCTCTCTCTCTCTCTCTCTCTCTTGCTCTCTCTCTCTCTCTGTCTCTGTCTGTATATATATATATATATATATATATATATATATATATATATATATATATAGTATAGTGTGTGTGTGTGTGTGTGTGTGTGTGTGTGTGTGTGTGTGTGTGTGTGTGTTTAAACATCCAAACAAAGAAGCAAACAACAACCACGTCAAAAACTTCACAATATATATATATATATATATATATATATATATATATATATATATAGAGAGAGAGAGAGAGACGGAGTGTGTGTGTGTGTATGTGCGTGCGTGCGTGCGTGCGTGCGTGTGTGCGTGCGTGCGTGCGTGCGTGCGTGCGTGCGTGTGTGTGCGTGCGTGCGTGCGTGCGTGTGTGTGTGTGCATGCATACCACATACACACGTACACGTATGTCCGCATGTATATATGCAGGTTATCTGGACAATTGCTGTGATTGCCTCTAAACGAGGAAGGAAGATGTTCAGCAAAGGCTGGTTGCCTTTACTATGAACACCCAGAGATCTGCCACAGAGTAAAAGGCACCACTGGGGTTGTTGTTTTTTTTCTGAGGTCGTCTTCTCTGAGGTCATCTTTTCCGGGGGTCCTCTATACAGGGGTCCTCTTTGCAGAGATATTCTCGACAGGGGTCGTCTTCCCTGGGGTCATCTTCTTTTCTGGGGGTCGTCTATACAGGGGTCGTCTTTGCAGAGATATTCTCTACTGGGGTCGTCTTCACTGGGGTCATCTTTTCTGGGGGGTCGTCTATACAGGGGTCGTCTTTGCAGAGATATTCTCTACAGGGGGTCGTCTTCACTGGGGTCATCTTTTCCGGGACTCCTCTATACAGGGGTCGTCTTTGCAGAGAAATTCACTACGGGGGTTGTCTTCACTGGGGTCATCTTTTCCGAGATCCTCTATACAGGGGTCGTCTTTGCAGAGATATTCTTTACAGGGGGTCGTCTTCACTGGGGTCATCTTTTCCGGGGCTCCTCTATACAGGGGTCGTCTTTGCAGAGAAATTCACTATGGGGGTTGTCTTCACTGGGGTCATCTTTTTCCGAGATCCTCTATACAGGGGTCGTCTTTTCTGGGGGATCGTCTATACAGGGGTCGTCTTTGCAGAGATATTGTCTATAGGGGCCGTCTTCACTGGGGTCATCTTTTACGGGGCTCCTCTATACAGGGGTCGTCTTTGCAGAGAAATTCACTACGGGGGTCGTCTTCACTGTGGTCATCTTTTCGGGATCCTCTATGCAGGGGTTGTTTTTGCAGAGATATTCTCTACAGGGGTCGTCTTCCCTGGGGTCACTTTTCCGAGGGTTCTCTATACAGGGGTCGTTTTTGCAGAGGTATTCTCTACAGGGGTCGTCTTCCCTGGGGTCATCTTTTCAGAGGGTCCTCTATACAGGGGTTGTCTTTGCAGAGATATTCTCTACAGGGGTCGTCTTCACTGGGGTCATCTTTTCCGGAGGTCCTCTATACAGGGGTCGTCTTTGTAGAGATATTCTCTATAGGGGTCGTCTTCACTGTGGTCATCATTTCGGGGTCCTCTACACAGGGGTCGTCTTTGCAGAGATATTCTCTACGGGGGTCGAATTCATCGGGATCATCTTTGCCGGGCGTCGTCTCTACAGGGGTCGTCTTAGAGAGATATTCTCTACAGGGGTCATCTTCACTCGGGTCATCTTTTCTGTGGTCCTCTATACAGGGGTCGTCTTTGCAGAGATATTCTCTACAGGAGTCGTCTTCACTGGGGTCATCTTTCGGGGTCGTCTATACAGGGGTCGTCTTTGCAGAGATATTCTTTACAGGGGTCGAATTCACCGGGATAATCTTTTCCGGGGGTGTTGTGTATACAGGGGTCGTCTTTGCAGAGATATTCTCTACTTGGGTCGTCTTCACTGGGGTCATCTTTTCCGGGGTCCTCTATACACGGGTCGTCTTTGCAGTGGTATTCTCACGGGGGTCGTCTTCACTGGGGTCATCTTTTCCGGGGTCCTCTATACAGGGATCGTCTTTGCAGAGATATTCTCTACAGGGGTCGTCTTCCCTGGGATCATCTTTTCTGAGGTCCTCTATCCAGGGGTCGTCTTTGCAGAGATATTCTCTACAGGGGTCTTCTTCACTCAGGTATTTTTTTCCGAGGTCCTCTATACAGTGGTCGTCTATACAGGGATCGTCTTTGCAGAGATATTCTCTACAGGGGTCGTCTTCACTGGGGTCGGCTTCACGCCGATCGTCTTTTTACAGGGGTGGTCTCCATCTTCACAGGGTTTGTTTCGTCTGAGGTCGTTTTTACGGGGACGTGCTTGCTGAGGCCGTGTTTATAGACAGCGTGTTTACAGGGGTCGTGTTTTACAAGGGTTGTGATTACAGGGGGCGTGCTGGCCGAACCATGAATACACGCGGAGTGTTGACAGGGGTCGTCTTCGATGGGGTCATCTGCTTCTGGTAGCGGATTACGGACACAACCACCAGAACCAGTAAGGCAATGAAGATGACGACGGCGATGGTGATGATGGCGCGATGAGGTAAGTCAGGGAAGTCCTCACTGAAAATGACATGTAAAGTGAATGAAAGCATTTTCAACCTAATTAAATGCTTAACAGTCCATAATGCATATATAGTGAGTATTAGGAGCGTGTCGACGTCAGTTTGATATAACCGGCTTTCGATACAACCGGATCCACAGAGAAACAAACCATAGATTTCAGTTTAGGAGACTAAAAATTTCAGTTAAAGAGACTTGCTGTACAGCCGGTTTCAATACAACCGGTTTCAACTGAAAAAAAAACAACAAAAAAAACCCAACAACAACAAACAATACAAACAAGTAAATCCACAAGAACACGACTTTTACAGAACTGTCACTAAAAGAATCCATTGCTGAGAAAAAACCTGTGCGTGAATGAAAGTGAACAAGTTAAACAGCGTGAGGTCGACATAATTATTGAGATATATATGTAACAAACAGAAAGAAAAAGAGAAAGGTATTATCGTTCTTAAAAGAAATCTGAATAATTGACTGAATGTGAGTTTATGAATTAATGTACAAAATGATCAGAACAAAGATGCTGACATTGGACATTTTGTTTTTCCTTTTAAGGTGAAACGTCATCTTTTGTAAAGGCCGCTAAAATAGTCAACGGGTCTGATGTTAGTGTATAAAAAGACACGACTCGCTCTCTCTCTCTCTCTCTCTCTCTCTCTCTCTCTCTCTCTCACACACACACACACACACACACACACACACACACACACACACACAGAGCACAATCGACATCAATGGAAATATCATCCCCCCCCCCCCCCCCCCCCCCCAAAAAAAAAAAAAAAAAAAAAAGTGATCAAAGCCAATTAACACACACATTCATCAGAAGTGTCACCCACGGAGATATTACATGAACATAATACAAACCTGAATCTGCAAAATCACACCTTCTTTACTACGAAGGCAAATACAATAGTAACAAAAGCACCCGATGATGCCGATTGATAATAATGATGTGGCTTTAAATGCAGGGTCCCATACAATAGAGATATTATAACTGAAAATGTTCATTTAGACATTAAATCCTATGACATTATCATTAAAATCCCATTCAGTAATATCAGTGACAAAAGATGAATGTGAATAAGTAATGACATAACATATATGATGATGTCAAATTCGATAGTGACGTGGCGATTGAACACGCTAATTTGAACATTACATTTTACTGACGTCATTCGTCTTTTCATCATTATTTTGAATGCGTAATAGATATTCGATGTTACAGGTACAATACCTCTTCTGTAATGTTCTTGCCATGGGAACTGTTTTGTTTGTTAGGTAATTTAATGCGTAAAGGTGAATGGATTTATACCAGGGGAGGGGGTTAAGGGGGATCAAGGGGTGACAAGCCTGCATTTCCATTGCAAAGAGTTGTCTTTTCTCAGTTTATGGGCCGAGCAAATAGATCTACAGAGCCAAATATTTGATCTGAAGCACACGCAAGGAGGATAACAGCATCGACTGTCTACATCGTTTCACAGCTATGCTTTAACATGTTCTCTCTCTGATTCAACCGTTAAGCTGACGGTTGGGGGCAACATTGCTTCCACCGTGCTTCCACCGTGCCCACCAGCTGCGTCTGTCCCATGAAAAAGGACGGTCACTCTCACTAGACATGACTTTGATCACAGATTACCTCCCTTGTAGATTTCTAAACATTGACCATCGATATGGTCTTGTCCGCTCACTGGCTGGAACAGTACTCACTGGACTAAATTGTTCAATAAATAAGCGAACGGTTTAATCTCCAATATCTGATGACAAGCCCAGAATGTTTTTTTCACAGGCTCCGTCCCTCTCTACACACACATATATACTTTAAATTTGGCACTCCCCGAAGATGGGGTATGGCTGCTTAATGGCGGGATAAAAAAAAAAAAAAAACCCGGTCATACACACAAAACTCCACTGCCTATCTCTACAGGCAGTGTTTCGCAGGAGTATCAGCCTGCATGCGCAGAAAGAAAAAGAAAAAGGCACGTCAGATACGTTTTGGCTACAAAATTAAAGTCTTAACTCCTGAGCCCATTTATGATTGAAACTGTGGCTCATCTTATGGCCTCTCTTCTTCTTTTTTTGTTTGTTTGGCAAATAACACTCTCTCTGTCCACTTTGTTTCATCGCCATGTTTTAACAATTTTAGAAATGACATACCAGTTGACGTGTTAAAAACTCAGTGAAGCTGCCGTGGCAGTTTATTTCAGATTTTGGTATTTAAAAACGGCATCATCATATGATGGTGGTATATGATTTTTTTTTTTTTTTTTAGCAAATTGTAGTCTTTATCATTCCAAAGCAACAGCAACCATAATAATAATATAAAAAAAAAAATGAACAAAAAGTAATGATTATAGTGTGTGTGTGTGTGTGTGTCCGTGCGCAGAAGCAACATATACCACAAGAAGAAGAAGGGGTGGGATGGGGGGAGTTTAATACTTACCGGTCTGTTGATTGTGTTGCCGCTGCTGAAGTAGTTCCACAGACTGATCTGTCAAAAAGATGGATGTCTTCGACTGAATTTTGCTTGTGTGTGTGTGCGCGGTTGTGTGTGTATGTGGTGAGATGTGGTAAGTCGGGGTGGAACGAGGAAAGT
Organism: Conus betulinus; assembly: GCA_016801955.1. Classification (NCBI taxonomy): domain Eukaryota; kingdom Metazoa; phylum Mollusca; class Gastropoda; order Neogastropoda; family Conidae; genus Conus; species Conus betulinus. The sequence continues at coordinate 41,077 of JADBJO010011069.1, forward strand.
CTTTCTTTTTCTCTCGGCAAGTATGATTATTTTCTGTCGCGTTGTAAAGAGTCGTATGATACTGGAAATAACGACGATCAGCCGTATGGAATGATTTGTGGTATAGTGTTTTATATATATATATATGTACAATTATGTAATAAAGCTTGCTCTTCTACCTTTGAATGAAGAAACATTCAGAGATAAGCATACACATCTGCATTGATAGTTAATTCTGCCTTACTAACAGTATGTGCTTGAGAGAGTGAATGGGGAACAATAAATGCTTCTCAAAATGAGCCTTCAGCTTATTCACAGTCTCCAAGGGGCAGGAAACGCGCTAATATATAACTCCTGGCCAGGTACCGGTATTTCAAACTCTAATTGTTTCTCTTTAGGTACTGCGGTGAGTGGTATCTTGACTCCTCTCCCTTTTCGAATTTAAGAAGAATGCTATCCCCGAAAAAGTCTGGTGTGCAATACCGTAGTATGTTTGTTGAGTTTTCAAAAAAAAAAACAACCAGGTGCCACCTATGAAGCAAAAGAAAATCATGAAAGAGCAAAACAAGCGACATTTTCTTGTGAAAAGTAGAAAATATACAAAGATAACCTCTTTAGACACAAGTGCTGAGGGCCAGTTCTTGGAATGAATCCGCAAGGGACTAAATTATAATAGACTAATAAATTCCAAGGATAAATAACCGAGCACCATTCCAGCAACATACATACATACATACATACATACATATATATATATATATATATATATATATATATATATATATATATATATATATATATATATATATATATATATATATATATATATACCCCATCCCCTTCCCCTCTCCTCACCCTCCTTTCCTCCTTGTCACCCCCCTCTGCCCCTCTCCTGCGCCCGCCCCCTTCCTGAAGAACACAGTGTCATAGTTCATCATCTCTACATTGTTTTCGAACGATGTCGGGTCAAGCCATGTTGTATAATAACCTAGCCGACCACGAGGGCCCTATCAAGGCTGCCAGTCACTTGGCGGTCTTGATAACAGACAACACAACATCAGCAACAACTTTGAATGTTTCGTGGATGTTGATTTTTTTTTTGTTTTTGTTTTTTTTTTTTCTTGTGGTGGTCGTTGTTGTTTTTGTTTTGTTTTAAAGGAAATCGTAAGTGAGGTGGGGCGTCGTAGACAAGGCAGGTTACTCTGTTCCAAACTAATGCTGTCTACGTGTATTGCTGTTGTTGTTGTTGTTGTTGTTGTTGTTGTTACGTTTTCTTTAGGGAGGGGGGGGAGTTGGGTGGAGAGGTTGAAGAGCAGAATGGTGGCAGGCGTTCTACTGCTTTTTTTTTTTTTTTTTTTTTTTTTTTTTTTTCTTTTTTTTTTCTTGGTCAACGTTCCAAGTAAAGATCTGAAAATTTTTATTCTTCAAAAAGTGCCATCCCTTTCCGAGCAACTCTGTAAAAAAAAAAATTTCTTTCAAGTATAGAGACCCGCCCAGCTATTTCTTAGCTATTGTACTCACAGCGACGAATACAGACCGAGAAAAACAAACAAAACACAACAGGATCGTAAGCTACTTTCTTTGTCAGAAACGGTATCTTCTTCTTGGCAGGTAACAGGAACACACACACACACACACACACACACACACACACACACACACACACACACACACACACACACACACACACACACACACACACACACACACACACACACACACACACACACACACACACGCACACACACACACACACACACACACACACACACACACACACACACACACACACACACACACACGCACACACAAGCGCGAGAGCACGCGCACGTGCACGCATACAACGGAGACAAAAACAACCAACCATGAAAAACTCTCACCAGTACAGTTCAGAGTGCCAGCTACAGTCGGCGCACCAGTGAATAAATAAGTGGCGCTGCAGTTCAGGATGCTGGCTTCGGTTCCAGAGCAAGAAATCACCGCCCTGTCGCTCAAATCGGTGACCTCTGTTCGTGACGTCCTGGGTTGGTGCTGTCCGCAACAATAAAACAGTTCCCTTTCAAAGCTTGGACCACACCAGCCGGTCATCAATATCAGCCACGCACAATCCTGACTGACACATGCCAATCATAACTGCTATCAGCTTTGGTCGTCATTGTCGTGCAAATATTTTTGATGGTTCTGGTTCAACGTTTGCGGGGGTAAAGTTCGTTTTTTTTTTTTTTTTTTTTTACGGTACCCGTCTGCCTGTAAGTCCATTGGCACCTCAAGACGGCACAGGACTGCTTTTTTTTTTGTTTGTTTGTTTTTTTGTGTGTGTGTGTGTGTGTTTGTTTTGTAAATTGCACAGGTTCGTTAGAAAATGTATTGCTATATCTGACAGTCAGTTCAGTTTATTTGATATTGACTGTAGCCCAGTTAACCACAAATGTCCATACCAGGGGTACCATTTTGTCAAAGTCAATTCTCTACACAGCTGTTAAAGGGGGGAGCGGGGAACAAACCAAAACCAACACATACACGTAAATGAAATACTCTTCTTTCAGCACTCATAGCTTGCTTTAAAATATCTCTTCTATCAAATCTTAGATGAAACGAAAAAAAAAAAAATCTATTTATCTCTTTTACGACGTTACAAAATCGCACCTTGTGGAACATGTCAAATCTGACCGTCAAATAACAAAGAGTAACGTCGTCAAAGTGTAGATGTGTATGACATGAAATAACATCCAATGTTCAAATTCTTCAGTACCACTGCCTTTTGCTCTGTTCAGTGGAAGAAAAAGAGTCACCCAAAGGGGATACTAGGACTCAAAGAAGTCCTGCCTACAACTGCCGAACGAATCAGCCGGGGGAGCAACCCTGCACCTCCAGTGGAAGCCTGCGCAGTGTTTACGTTGAGTGCAGGCACGCACAGGACAGGCCTTTAAGACGTCAAGGGACACAACTGCTCCTTGGCAGGTGCCGTTGCTTGATGGCCGCTGGATGGGACACAATGCTACCATGATAGCTTAGTGTGTGTGTGTGTGTGTGTGTGTGTGTGTGTGTGTGTGTGTGTGTGTGTGTGTGTGTGTGTGTGCCTGATTGCGCGTGTGTGCGTGCGTGCGTGCGTTTGTGTTTGCGTGCGCGCGCGCGCACGCGCGTGTGTGTGTGTGTGTGTGTGTGTGTGTGTGTGTGTGTGTGTGTGTGTGTGTGTGTGTGTGGTATGAGCTCGCGCGTTTGTGTTTGTGTTCGCGCGCTTGCATGTGTGTGGGTATGGGGGTGCGTGCTTGTGTGTGTGTGTGTGTGTGTGTGTGTGTGTGTGTGTGTGTGTGTGTGTGTGTGTGTGTGTTTGCGTATATGTGTGTTTATGAGCATGTGTGTACGTGTGTTGTGTGTGATGATATAGATGTGTGGCTGGGGTAGGGGTGGAGGTGAGGGGTGGGGGAAAGGGAATACGAAAGGGGAGGCCAGCGCACGCGCGCCTCGAGTGTAATTAGGGACCTATGTGTTTTCCTGTCCTTCGCAACTTAAGAAACACTTCAGAACTTAATACGCTCTGGACCTTGCAGTAAACGGCATGATCCATGGCCACCTAAGGCAGAAAGCACTAAGTTACGTTTCATAACCCAGGTCGCGGCAGAAGAGGGCGGCAGTGGTAGAGTCCCATGGGGTGACAGTGGCCGCTAAGGCACTATACTCCGACCTCAGCACTGCCATTGCTCCAGCCGGACCGTGAATGAGAGTCAAGTCACTCGTGTCGAAAAGAAGCACGCCAAACACTGAAAACAAGCGTAGGAACGCGTGCAGGCACACACACACACACACACACACACACACACACTCGCGTACACACACGCGCGCGTGCACGCGCATATATTAATATATACTTCATCTACGCCCAAGTCCCTAACTCCCTTCTCTCTTGAGCCTCACAGCCTCACACACGCATACCATGCATCAGGCCCGGGAGAGACAGTCACATAGAGCAAGAGATGCATGATAGCACTAAGGTAACGACAATCAGCATCACGGCTTGTAAAAGCAATTAAATAAACAGTAGTATAAAACGCCTAGGATTGGAACAATATTTGTCAACAGACATTCCATCTGAACATGATTATTGCAAAAAAAAGAGAGAGAGAGAGAGAGAGAGGGTGGCTAGAGAGAGAGAGAGAGAGAGGGGGGGGGGGGTTGGCTGCAAGTACGAAATTAAGAAGGTCCCTTCACAACAGGATTTCTGTAAAAAAAAAGAAAAAAGAAAATAAAAAGAAAAAAAGAAAACAAAAGTCCAAGTCTAAAATCATATGCATTCGTACAGGACATGATGATGTCATAAACTTCCTTTTGGACTTGCGTGTTCATTCTCTCTCTCTCTCTCTCTCTCTCTCTCTCTCTCTCTCTCTCTCTCTCTCTCTCTCTCTCTCTCTCTCTCTCTCTCTCTCTCACGTGTCTCGTGTACGTTCGTTCTATCGCGTTTCCTTCGCCTATTCTCTGTCTAGTCTACCTGCTTCAGTTCTTTCCCCTTCCCGTAGCACCCCTACTCCCCTTCCCCTCTCCCACCCTTTCCTGTTGTCGGACGCAGTGATGTGTAGAGCCATAGGTTGTCAATACCCCCCACCCTCCTCTTCCTCCTTCTTTCCCTCTTCTCTCTCCTTCCCACCCTCTCCTCTCCCTTTCCTCCCCCCCCCCCCCCACCCCTTCCCTCCTTTATCTTCACCCACGCATATCATTTTGATCTTGGACGTAACTCTTCACCACTTCTAAATTCCTACCGTACAAAATACCAGTGCCAAGAACGATCTCTCTTTTTTTTTTCTTTCTTCTTTCTTTCTTTTTTTTGGGGGGGGGTGGGGGGTGGGGTGGGGGGCGGGGAGTGGGGGTGAACTTGTGAACAGACAAACGAACAAACAGCGACGAAAAACAGCACCCTGGGAAGAATCTAATGTGCAAAATTTATTCCAGAAAAAGGCATTAGTGATACTCACACACACACACACACACACACACACACACACACACACACACACACGCACGCACGCACGCACGCACGCACGCACGCACGCACACACACACACGCACGTATACAACGACGGTACAATTACTGCTATCAGTGTTGAACCACTTGCCACGCAAAAATGTTTGTGACCACATACTAGGAACAACGTCACCGTCAGACAGTTGGCCACAGCTCAGCTGTGACAACATCCACGCCAGGAGGACATACTGGGTCTTCATGCCTGGAACCATGGTCCTTTCCTGGGTTCAGGGCCTCCAGTGGCTGCCAGTACCGCTCGCTGCTTGTCTTGGAGCAGAGACCCTGTACAGAACTACGCATTCTTTGGCATCATCCGCCACCCAAACCACCACCACCTTCCCTCGTCTCCCTCCCCCCGTCAACTTTGGTGTCCAAGACTGTGGTGAGGGTGAGGGCTATTACGATTCGGATTGGGATTAGTGTCTAGAGTCGGTGCGATGGAACATGTGGGTATTGCCCCTGAAAATACTGGAGAAGGCCTTGTGGCCTTTACACTGACTGCGGCCTTCGTTTTCCCCAGGTCTTGACCCCGGGCTTGTTGTAGGGTGGGATATTTTATTCTAAGATCGTAACGTCAGTTATCTGTTTCCCACAAATTGAGCGTTAAGTTATACAATCAGATTTCTTGTATGCAACGACAAACGACAAACTTTTCATGTTTTCGTTGAACTTCTTAACTTTATTTGAGAAAATGCAAGGCTTTCAAGGCTTTTTGCCCCCCCCCCCCCCCCCCCCCCCCCCTTTTTTTTAAATGAATAGTGAAGTCATAAAGTACTAAATCTGTCAAGCCAGATTTATAGCTGTTATATGTTCATTGACGTAATCTGTATCTGCTGTTCGTTTTTGGCAGAGCTTCCGTCTGATCTGGATAAGATGCAATTTAATTCTTGCCATAATCTTCTCAGTTAAAACCACATCATACTTTGTACAACAGCTACTGTAACTGAAGACTGTCCTCATAAAATCACAGCTGTGTACGATTAGAGAAAATAAATACCGATTGAAAAGAAATCGTCGAAGGTTTGTGACCTTTCCACTGAAGTGACATCTTATTGTTGTGACGAATTGTCAACCACACCCACCCATCCACTCCTACCACCACCTTCTGTACAAACTGCACACACACACACACACACACACACACACACACACACCACACACACACACACACACCCCCCCCCCCCCCCCCCCCCCCCTTTCTCCGTTTGTCTCAAAAACGGAATAAAACTTACACTGTCGTCATCCACACACCCCCTCCCCCTCCTTTCCTTCCCCTCCCAAACCCTCACCATCTTCACTCTTCCTCAGTCTGGTTGAAATCACCGACAGTCCGGTCGTATTTCTGTCTCCTACCCCTCGTTTTACTCAAACTCTAAGTGAAACTGGAGACTGATAATTATGAAAGATATATTTTGTGACGGATGTGTTGTTATCATCCTCACACTGTTGTATTGTTATTCTGTTGTCATTAGTGTGGTTTGGTCCGTTTTTTTTTTGCTTTTGTGGAGTAGGCTAGCTAGTGTTGTTTCCATTATCTATGTTTTCATTGGCTGAAATGAGAAATGTTTTTGGATTGGTCTATGAAGTAAAATTGTCAGTACATGTTGAAAACTAATAAACATAATAACTTCTCCATACGACAGGATTCTTTTTTTGAAAAGGCAGCTTGTTTGTTTTTCATACGTAAAAATGTTGAAGACATACGAATGTAAAATACTGTAATCATTTCCCCATAGCAACATCGGTGTTTAGCCCTGTGGACCAATGGGAGTTACATCTGAAAAAAAAAAACATATATATAAACAGCATGCACTGGAACTCTGTTGGTTTTTTTAACGGGATTATTTTCTTTTATTTGGGGATCTGGCAGCTGATCCAGCGAATCCTGATCAGAACTGTGAAGGTTCTGAACAAGAAAGAGGAAAGCGGCAGGAAGATGTCACCAGTTCAGTGATTGTGGGACGCCTCATAATGTGCCGGACCGATTGTGAAGAATTCCGTAAAGATTGTGCTGTGCCGGACTAATTGTGAAGAATTCCGTAAAGACTGTGCTGTGCCGGACTAATTGTGAAGAATTCCGTAAAGACTGTGCTGTGCCGGACCAACTGTGAAGAATTCCGTAAAGACTGTGCTGTGCCGGACCAACTGTGAAGAATTCCGTAAAGATTATGCTGTGCCGAGCTGGCTGAAAACACGGTTTCACGTCACAAATAATCTTGAGTGAAGATCTCTGAAAGAAGCATTATTCTGTTTCTTCTTCTTCTTTCTTCTTCTTCTTGTGTGTGCAGAAAAACACTGACATAATCTGTTAATCTGAATTGTATTGTAAGAAACATTATGATCACTGGTCTTTGCCCACCACATTTCCAGTTGTCAGTCTCTTGTGGTGTTTACAGTGGTGGAAGTGGTGACTGTGTGAACGGAAGCGTGTGATTGGGGGACGTACAGAACACGCACCTAAACACACACTTTAAAAATCTTCTTTACTCTGTTTTTATTTTTTCCTTTTTTTTTGTAAAGCTTACACTGTCGTCGCCATCCCCCCCCCCCCCCCCCCCCCCCCCCCCCCCCCCCCCCCCTCTCTTTCTTTCCCCCCTCCAAAACCCTCACCACCTTCACTCTTCCCGCAGTCTGGTTGAAATCACCGACAATTCTGTCGTATTATACTGTCAGCTACCCCTTGTTTTACCTCAACTCTAAGTTTGCTAGTCTAATCCTTTGTTGGCTGAGATCTCACACATTTTACTGAAAGCCAGAGTAAGGGCAAGTTTGAGAACTCGGCAAGCCAGACTCTCCTCTCAGCTACTTCACTACAGACCAGGTTCTGTGTGTTTTAGAACCTGGGCTCCTCCCTACCTTGGGCCTGACGGGTAGTGGACGAATTCCGCACCCCACTACTTGATCAGCAGGTCTACAGAGAAGTGGATCAGTCGCCAGCAACTAGACATCAACTATCCTCTCCAACATCAGATAAGTTCTGATCTTCCAAGTGGACCCCAGCTCAACTCATCTGGAACTTTCCCTCTCTTAATGATGACAAAAGAGCGGGAAACGAAAATCAGCCTGAAATGTCTTTGTGACGTTGATCTGAATATTTCACCCCTTGTATAAACAAGTAAAGCTTGATGTGTGAAAATGCACTTTAACTTCGTGTCAGTTCTCTGTAACTTCGCGTCATTTCTCAGTTGCTCATTCACTATTGAATGTTTGAGCTTATCTCTAATACTGTCCCTCGGAGCTACAAGCACTTTTAAGGGTACAAGCCTATGTAGAAGTATACCAGAGCCACTCTTGAGGAGTTTTAACAGTCCCGAGAAAAACAGAAATTTCTTTCGATGACTAGAACCGGAAGTCTGCTTCTTCCATGACTAGTGAGAGAGAGAGGGTGGAGGTGAGATTTTAACGTAACTCTATTAGAGAAAATATTCCACGTCCTTTCCTCAACCCACTCCCAGCTCTCGTCACAAATTGTGGGGGATGGCTGGGAAGGCCCTATCGATGCCTTTTCGCCGAGTTTGATGCCACTACAGACAGAAAATGCTAGCGTTTTAAGTTCAAGCGCGTGCGTATTCTTGCATATGACTTTGGAGTGCCATGAACTGATGTCAATGTTCATGAACTGGTGTTTTAAAATGACTAATTGATAACGTCTGCTTACAATGTATTATCCTAGTAGAGAAACTGCTTGGTGCAGAGTTGGTACTTTTTACCCTCACGTTATTGTTGTTTCCCTTGTCACCCTCTCATTGAAAATGATTTAAAACTTCTTTTTTTTTTTTTTTTTTTTTTTTTTTGGGGGGGGGGGGGGGGAAGACTTTTAGTTTAGATGAAGTGGGGTGTTCAGGAAGTGGGCCCTAGTTCTTGGTGGTCTGATGGGAGTGTGTTTGTGTGTGTGAAAAGAGTCTGTCAGCGGACAAAAGTATTCCACTTGCATGAAGTTTGGGGGGAAAGGAAGGGTCTTAAAGTCTTGGGCTTTGGCTCACATAGTAACATGCACGCATGGCCGACGTATAGTGACAAGATAAAGCAAGGTGACTGGTTTATCGCCTGCAGAATGGGCAGTTGAATCAAGCAACGGACGGACCGACGGCATCGTCATGTCTGCTGGGCGATTCGGTGTCGTAAGCAGCATTCCTTTGGAGTTATGTTTTTTTTTGCGGGAGCAGGAGTTGCTCTACTTGTTTTGTTGTTTATTATTTACTGTTGCACACACACACACGCGCGCGCGCACACGCAACAGGCACACACGCGCGCGCCCTCACACACGCACACACATACGAACATGTGCGCGTACGTTCGCTCGCTCTTACCCACACACATATACACATGTGTGCATGTGCACGTCCACACCGACACGCGCGCGCGCACACGCACGCATACACATAAGCGCACAAATGCACACACACACGCACATAAGCACACGCCCACACACAAAGACACACACATACATACAGATATGTACACATAGAGAGCCTATATGCAGATACGTGTGCTCACACAAACCACACACACACACACACACACACACACACACACACACACACACACACACACGCACACACACACAAACGCGCACACGTGCCTGCGCGCGCGCGCGCGCACACACACACACACATACATGCGCCCACGCACACGGGTCCATGCCCACACACGTGTACATCCACACACACACACACACACACACACACACACACACACACACACAATGCTAGGTAGGCACTCAAGGTCTGACCAGCGCGTTGCGCTAATGCGTAGGTCAGATATCCGCCGAGTCGTAGCCACGAGATCCTCTTCTTCAATTCTCTCATCTTTGTTGTTCATTCATTTATCCATCAGCTTCAAATCATGCGTAGTGTGGTCTCAAAACTTAGCCGGATGTGGTGTAGCGTACGTGGACTATTCCGCACGCAGTGATGAAACTGAAACTGAAACTCTCTGCCTCATTTCGTATTTACTTTCGTTCCAATTAAATCGAAGTTATTTGTATTTGTTTCTTTCGTCCTTGTACTTGTCTGACTATATTCAAGTTTTTTTAAAAGGCTGTGCCAGTCTTGAATATAAGTTAATTTATATTTGTTCATTTCTCCAGTTCTTGTGCTGTGTAGATGAGTTCGGTACAGGGTATGTGAGCAAGCTTGGAACATGTTTTTTTCGGGGTGTGTTTTCCTTGTTTGTTCTGTGTGCTCTGCTCTGTGTTGTCATGTCTGCCAGGCGATTCGGTGTCGTAAGCAGCATTCCTTTGGAGTTATGTTTTCTTGTGAGAGCAGGAGTTGCCTTACTTTGTTCTGTTGTACGAAGAGTTAGCGAGACGGATAACTCATAGTTTTGGGGGTTTGTTTGTTTGTTTGTTTGTTTTTATGACACGATAGGTGTCAGTAGTATACATACAGACCACGACTGGCCTATATGATGCACTCAGCAAGCCTGTCCGAAACTTTTCCCTGGAAAGACTACGAACGACTAGTTTACTTTTTTAGGTTTGAAAGGGGCGCAGGTACAGTTTGTGTCCAGTCGACGTGAGGTCGCGGGGGTTGGAAAGATGTTGTGGCTTGCTGAGGCTGAAACCAGGAAAGAAAACGGTCACGTATCTCTGTGGACCAGAGAATTTTTGTTGTTGCTGCAAAAAAAAAACAACAACAGATATTTGTGGAGTGCAATGCAAAAACAAAAAAATGTTTGTGTGGTACAGTTTGAAGTTAAACTTTGAAAAGATAAGAGTATTTTTGAGTCCGTAAGGACCTGGTCATGTTTTTGCTTGAAACATGTGTGATCATGTGAAACCATGGGGGAAAGAATTTGTTAAGTAAATAATGTAAAGAATTATTTATTGATTAAAGGTGTGTGTGTGGGGGGTCTCCCTGGTGGTGTTTTGTCCGACTGGCTGTAATTTTGACAGTGTTGTCGATACATCCAAATTCACAGCTTGTTATAATTCACAGCTAAATTCACAGCTTGTTATAATTCACAGCTTGCTATAATTCACAGTTTGTTATAATTCACAGCTTGCTTTAATTCACAGCTTGCTATAATTCACAGCTTGTTATAATTCACAGCTTGTTATAATTCACAGCTTGCTATAATTCACAGCTTGTTATAATTCACAGCTTGTTCTAGTAAATCTCGGACACATAATCATGTGCACATAGTGTCTGAGCTAGGAGAGCACACTCATTTTTCAAAGAATCAGATTCTGAACACAGAATTTGTTGCGGGTCTTTGTGACAGTGAACTTTCTTTAACAAAACAAAAAAAAATAAAAGCCCGATAGACCTGTGTTAAAAAAAACAACAACAAACAAACAAACAAACAAAAACAGGGGAGATAAGGCCTGTCTTTCCACTTTACCTCAGTTTGTCGATCAAGGAAACTGATCTAAGAAGTCAAATAGATATTCCATTTCTGGTGGGACGCCAGGATAAAGATACCAACTGTCTGCATAACAGACGCATCGTTTCACACCCACGTTGTGGCATTTCCTCTCTCTGACTGAGTTGTGAAGCTGACTAATGGAGCAAACCTATTTTAAGCGGGCCTGCTAGCAAACATCCGTCCCATGAAAACGGCGGGGTCACTCTCGCTGAACGCGAGCTCCCACACAGACTACCTCCATTGCAGGTTTCCGAATAACTCACATGTTTTATTGCAGCCTAAACTTATAAAAGCGGCAACTATCAGACAACAACAAACAACAAAGTAGAAGGCCAAATGTAAGAACAGGTAATTGACGTAATCGATGACGACGAAAGGGATCAAAACATTCCCAAGCCAACTATCAACGTTGCTGCTCCTACATAGCCGCCCATTTTGCAGATCATCGTCAAGAACAACACGTTGACAGAGGAGCTCAGAACAGTGGCTGTCGACATCAACGGAGAAGTGAACAACATCAGAGATGCGACAGATACTCTCCGACCGACAACGCCCCACCGACTGTCCAGCAAGGGGAAGATGAGCAGAAACTGTGGAAAAGGGAGCCATTTTCCTACATGTTTTGGAAGAGAAGATCAGATACTTTTCAACCGTTGGAAGATGCAAACGGCGGAAGCACTGACAACACATACCGTGAAGAAACTGCTGTGCCACACACTTTCTGTGAACAGTATAAGGCAATGAAAGCCACGATTCACTCACCTGGTTGTCATCGATGGGAGAAAGTGCCGAATTTATCTGACTCCACACCTGACGTTTCTGTCGTGTCTCTCAGTCAGTACCGATAGACTTGCTCCAGAACCAAGCTGCGCTGAAATCATCAGGTGGGGTAACACAATGTCACGGTTAGCTGGTCACACAAGTCTGGCATGAAGAAGATAAAATACGTCCTTTCCGTTCCCCTGTTGTTCTGGCTAACGAAAGAAAATCTTTGAGTTGTAGTAGTAAAAGGAAAATGCGTTGATGGTGAACCATTAATCCTTTAATGTCTGAGGCGGTAGATGTCAGACCATTGCAATGTAAACTACTTTCAGTGCTCTGATATACTATGAAAAACAAGGATAGTTTCTAATTCGCATGTGTATAAAAATGAGTCGATATAATCATACAGTTTCGGTTGTGTGTGTGTGTGTGTGTGTGTGTGTGTGCCTGTGTCTGTGTGTGTGTCCTGGTGAATTTTAACGCTGGCATTTTTCTCAGGGTGTTGTTATACCCGACGGAATCTACCGTTTACATTCCCTTTTTTCCTGATGATTCGGCCATCAAGGTCTTGGCAGCATTTGCTAGACTATTTCCCTTCTTTTTTTTTTCATGTGGTTTTATAGCGGTTTCCTTTTTAAGTGGATTTCAAATCAAAGGTATGCCGCTCATGATAGAGTTCGTGATTCCAAGAAGGTGCCAAGGAGTCTACAAGATTGAAATGTTCGAAAAAAAAATCAGTACATGTGTAAATACAGTCAGTACACTGTATATTTACACACTAGATTTTTTTTTTTTTGCCTATCTTACATGAATGAATAAATAATGGGGAAGCCCTACCAGCTTTGTTCGGGAGAAAAAACAAGAAAGTCAGTCTCCAGTGGTAGGCTCGGGTCTGATTAACGTCACACTTCCCACTGTGTTTGCTAAATGAGCTGGGTATAGTGGACAGGCATAAAAGGAGGGAGGGGAGGGGAGAGGTGCATGGAGGGGGGAAGAGGGGGGGGGGGGGGGGGACAGGGTTTCCAGCACCCTCCTCTCTCTTCCTTCGTCCCTCCTGGCCCCTGGCCCCTTGTGGAAAGTTTTGAAACGCTGTTTGAAAACTCCGTAGCGCGCACACACACACACACACGCGCGCGCGCGCGCGCGCGCGCCCCGCAGTCATCGCAAAACGTTATCAGTACATCGTCCGCTGGATAGGAAGCCGTACATGCTGAAAATACACTGTTTCAAAATGGGGTGACTGAGGGCGGAAAAGGAAGCAAACTTTAGAGAGGGGGTTAGCTACCGCCAAGGACATAGACAAACAAAGAAATAGACAAAGTCCTGTACTTTGTTGAGCTATGTCCTTGCCGGTAACTAACCTCCCCTCTCCTAAATTTTGAATATGCACTGTTTCCCCCCCCCCCCCCCCCCTCCGTCCCCCCCCCCTCCACTCCCTCCCTGCCCCCCCCCCCCCCCTTCTTTTTCCACTTCTCTCTCGCCGAATGTCCAACCTTCTCCTTTCCTTCCCCCTTCCCCCATACCGCTCTTGTCATCGCGCCCGTCTGCTCACCCAGCTCTTCGGTGAACGTGTTTCATTCGCTAAGGCACGTCTCACACGACGCATTTAAAAGTGAGTTAAGGATTGGTTAACAGCAACATGGTGAACCGGGCAGTTAAAAACGGCAGTATCTAGGTTGTGCGTCTGTAGGATTGATTAAACTCGCAATGATCCTCGGTGATTTGTCTTCATAACATCTCTCAGTCGTTAGGGTACTGGGGGTGGTGAACCACCAAAAGGACAAACAGCTGACTGAGAAAGGAAGTGTGAGGGATAGGGGTGATAGAAAGAGGTGTGAGGTGGAAGACTATGGAGGGGACGGGAGTGGGGGGAAGGACGGGTGGGGAGAGGGACGAGAGCAGCGGCGCTTTGCCTGACCAGAACGTTCTGAAGCAACGTTGGCGTTCTGTCTTTCCAATGGCATGTTTTGCTTGGAACGCTCGAAGCGTTCTGTAATGGAGAAGAGTGAGAATGTCAGGCATCCCTCCTACCTATCAGATTTTGAGCATGAAAGATTCTGCATGTGAAATTACAAACTACTCGTGCTTGCTTAATTACAACATATACCTGGGAGGGGGGGGGGGGGGGGGGGGGTTGGGGCGGGTTGGAGGGGCTTTGGGGGGGTACGGTCTTGCTTTGCTATTCTGCACGACTCAGAAGGCGAAAAACAAAGCTCTTTTCTTCTTCCACGAAATACAAAAAAACAATGGAAGAAATTATAAGTAGATCGACGAACCAATACGGAAGGTCTGTAAAGTAATGTGTCGTCTGCTGAAGAAGCCACAGTCACTGTAGCTCAGTAATTCTAGCCACTTGGAATAGAGAGTCCTTGTACTGGCCAATCAGGACGTAGCTCCGTATGGATGCGGGATGGCTTTTTATCGTCTGAGCTGCCACCTCAATCATAACACGTTCAATATAGATGGCCACACGCTACAATTAGGATTTTTTTCACTCAAACACGATATAATCCATGTACGTGTTTTGAGACCTACCATAACATTGAGCCAGTATTTAATGCTCAACAGATAATTGATCAAAAGAAGAACAACGCCCTACCAATCATTTCCCTCGTTTTGGGGAATTTCCCCCTATGAAATCACAACCAGTCTTCAAATACATTACCTTCCCCTTAGTTGACAGCATATTTCAGGCCTTTGCACTCACCCGTGGCGCCATCTTTGCACCAGCTTGAAGCGCCCAAAAAGTCCCATTCCTTTGATTTTGATTTGTTTGTTTGGAAACCACCTGGCTTGTAACCTTGATAGCAATAAGAAAGAAAAATGAGGAGATTCAACTTCCATACACAGTAAACATTCTCAAAACAGTCTGACTGCGTCAGTCTATAAATACTGGATTCCTTATACAAGGCCTTGGCACATTCAATCTTGGTGTGCAGCCAGATTTGATTAAACCATATTCATCCGATTCTACAGATCAATCACATTGATGACCTGTTCATCCCAGGCAGAACATTGATTTGCTGTAATGTTTCTCGCATTCGTGTTCCAATATTATTTAAAAAAATGTGTTGTGTGTTTCAAATACTGTTTTGTGTGTTTATCTGTCCTTTGCTTCCAGTTCTCACAGCTTGCGTTCTGTGTCCGTCTTCTCGTCGACATGATTTTACCTACTGTGGCTGACATAATTACACACAAAAATGACAAATTTGACAGAACAACATTTATGAACACTTCTCCAATACGGCTGTGTTGAAACAACCCTGTTTCATTCTTAATACACGAATGACTGGAAGTAAAACTTCCACCGGCGCCCTCAACAGTTTTTGACATTTTTGCATTTTGCAGGACGGATGTTCTTTTTTCCGTAACATTCAGCGCATTATTTCTGAAATAATAATATGCTTGTGCTGAATGTGTCTATTTCGGGTTTTTAGGCGATACATTGCTTCAGATAACAAAAATGGTGTTTTAAATACCATAATTCCGGGAAGAAAACCGTCGATCACCGGTGACCGAAATTCAAGGGAAAGAACTGAAGAGAGTTTTTTTCAACGGGCTTACTCGTTAGTTCACAAAAGACCTAGTGAACGGAACCTCTTGCGGTTAGCCATCCCGCCTGTAGTCCCCCGAGTACAACGCTGCACACTATCTGCTAAGCCCTCCACCCCCCCCCCCCCCCCCCCCATAAAGGTGCTGTCTTTGATTCAGTGATATATGCAAGCCCACCGTCTCTGTGCCAGTCAGAACTCGTGGAGCCGGTGTGGACGACGAGGACGTAACAAACACGTGATTGTGAATGACATTTTGATATTGACTACGGAGGCTTAGCGTATGGTGGTGGTGTTTGATACACCTGAAGAGCGGATATTTTTTTTTTTTTTTTTTTTTTTTTTATTATTATCGTTATCATGATCACCAAAGTTTTGACTTGAATGTTTTTTTATACGTTAAACGCCTCTGTCTTCCCATCCTTCTTCCCGCACCCTTCTCCGTCCTCTCCCCTCCCCTCTCCCTCTCTTCCTAAGGGCCGTTCTCCGTCCTCCTACTCTCAACACACACACACACACACACACACCACACACGCACACACACACACACACACGCACACACACACACACACACACACACGCACACACACACACACATTCACACACACACACACACACACACACACACACACACACACACACACACACACACACACACACACACACACACACAGAGACTTGGCCTCCTCAAGTCTTCTCTGCTCTCCTCTGATTATCATTTAAGGCGCAAACATTGATTTCGGAAG